>VDFB02040210.1:0-42008 GCA_007258455.2 Sequoia sempervirens | reverse complement strand
CAAAGCTAGTATGTCCTTACCTTCATCATTTTTTTTTAATATTTACCCGAGACTATATTTTTTTAACAAAAGAGTGAATTGTTGAGTCTACATTTTTCAAAAGAAGAGTGAATTGTTTGAGTACTTTCATGACTTCAAGGCTCTTTCAGAGAACTAACTTGGGAAGGGCGTTAAGGTATTTTAGATAGACAATAGAGATGAATATGTGAACCACATCTTTTAACAGTTTTATACTAGAGAGGGTCTTGATCTTTAGAACATAGTTCCATACAATCCACAAAAAATTAAGGTTTTTGAATAAACTAATACATCATATAGGAAATAGTTATTTGAATGAAACATTCTAGATCACTTGCATCATTGCATTATGTCAAATCTATTAATTATGCTAGCTACATTTAGAATCACATTTCCTACAAATCCTTGAAAGGGTTTAATTCTTTTGAAGGTTAGAGTAATTAGAAATCCATGATTAACTATTTCATATTTTTGGCTCTCTGGATGGGTCAACATTCCTCTATAAAAAATAGAAGTCCTTGGAACATCTAAGCTAACTTTGTATAGTTGAAAGATATCAAGACGGTGTTAACAATTATTAGTTACTACATCTAGATACTGATGAATTAATCATCAAAGAATGTTTGATTTGAGGAAAATATCCTAGAGTATTCTATTTCATTTCCCCCTCTTCCTTCACATTGAATTCATTGCTTGTTAGTATCACTTCATTAATATCTCCTCCAACTCACTAGTATGATACACAATTATTTTCCATCTATAATTTATTGCTATAGGGTAGAGGAATCTCCTCATCTATCCCACTTTATGCATGCCAAACTTTATAAGAAGTAAACAATTCAATTGGGGGCTCTTTAGACACTCAAAGGACACATTCACAATATCAATATTATCCACATGTCTATATTTCCATAACTTCTAATCCATAGTATTTTTCCAGAGCATATAGTATCATTGAATGAGATTCAACAATGTATAAAGAATACACTTCCTTAGTCAAGAATCACATGTGATTTTATTAACCACATAGCTATTGTACCCACCACTTATTGCACACTTTCAAAATCTTTAACAACATTCTTGAAAACACTCTTTCCAACTCCATTGATCTATGAATCCTCTTGGAACTATCCTTATCAAATACTTCTTGCACACCCTCATCAATCATCTTGCTTATGCCATATTTTTGGAATGAGTTAAAAATAACAATAATTACATTATAATGTGATCCTCATTCATTATTGGAGGTATTATATCCTTTCAAGCATTCAAATCCATCATAATAGAACACACTGTCTTCAAGAATTGGTTGTAGGTGCCATAGGAATGATTAAGGTTGATATCATTTTCTATTCTTCATGAGACACCCAATGTTTTTTAATCAAATTTTCATCAAGAAAAGATTATACCAATGATAGATTTTCAACGTTCCATCTTTGATAAATTTTGGGATTTAAAAACACCAAATGCAAATTGTAAGAGGTGGCTATGGTGTGTAAGTTAATTTTAAGATTCAAGATAACAATATTGATTGGGTTCTTTTCTATTTTTTTTCTAGAGTTCCAACATTCTTATAATTGCCTACATATTTAGAGTGAGGGAGCCATTCTCATCATGTCAAAGTCACTAAAAAGACTTGTGGAAATTTTAGACCTAACTAATTTTAGTCACAACTTATTTTGGAAGAGATATATTTCTAGACTACATTTTGGAAGGTATATCTTGAGGAATTTTATATTTAGACGAGGTTTATTTGAAGGTTTCCTTGATTTAAATGGCTTTTTCTAGACAAACTTATATCTAGAGTTTAGTTTGTTTACAAATATTCAATTTTCAACATAAAATTTTACTAGTTTATTTTATATTTATCTTTAATAAATCACATTGCATGATTATGTAAAAATTTATAAATAAGTGATTTATGCAATTCATAGAAGTAAATAGTAATGTTATGTCTACTTACATTGATAAAATTGTTCAATTTAATTTATATGAAATTGTGAGTTGAATATATAGTTGAATGATTATTATAGGTTTTGTATTGCAATATTTATCAATTTGAGTATTTGTAGCTTTATATGTGAATCTCCAATACAAATTCACTATATATTGTTTATAAATATAATTTACTTCTTGTGTTATTCTCATTCTTCTTTATATTTTCTTTCAAATAGAAAAGATGAGTACTTGTGAGTTAGTAGTAAAAAAAACATCTATCTTATGGTGAAGAGTTGTTCAACCTTGTGTTATACCCAATAACTAAAAAATATATATTATTTCCATAGTTTAAGGCTTACATACAATTTTTAGTTAATTTATTTTGTTACAAGGGACCTTCCTTTCTAATTTGAAGAAACTTTTATTTTTAATATTTTTATTTTGTATTTTCCTAAAAAGTTACAAATTAAAATTTTAATGAAAAACTCATTAGAGATATTAATAGATAAAAATACCTATTATGAAACATCTATCAAATCCTTTAATTATTTTCCTTTCTAACTTTTTTTAACATTAAATAATAATTATTTTTTCTTTGTGAAGCATTTTCCTATTAAATGATCAACTTATTTCTTTATTAATCTAAAATTTTGATGTAAAAATTTAACCTATGCGCCTTCGATTTTTGTTGGTAAAAAAAATATTTATATAAAAGACTAGAAACCTAGACAATTTTCTATTTTTAAAATTTTATAAATTGAGTTAGATTAACAATTTGTAAAAATGTTCTATAGAAATTATGCAAAATAATCCTTTTTCATATTTCAAGAGCTCAAATCATAGTTTTTATTTTATGATTTTTTTATTACAATAATGATGTTCTTGTTTTTATCACATTTTTCCTCTTTATTGAATTTCAAGCAAAAATTAGAGTTCTCTAGAGATCATATGTCCCATTTACAACTTTATATTTCAATGTTGTACTTCTTGACCTCATGTATTACAATTTCACTTTTTATACCAAGATTGTATATTTTGGCCTCTTTTACCAATATTAACATCTAAATCAGCATTGTGTGATTTGTGCAATTTTGACCCTTTTACCACTTTTAAAAAAAATTGGAGTTTATACTTCATCGTCATACAATTTTAGAACTTTTTCCACTTTTCTAAAAATCTTGACATCTCTATGCATTGTCACACTACTCACCAAAGATACTATACCACCTTTTGACTTTGAAATATTTTTGGCATGACAGTGGTGTCACTTGATGTACTAAAGACATGCCAATTTTTGAATTTTAAATTTTTTTGGGCAACCCAATGGTGAATTGTGTCTCTCCAAAGAAATGCCACTTTTTTACATTGATAATTTTTAGGCATTTTAGTGATGGGTCTTGTGATTCTTCAAAGGCAAGCCATTATTTTTCCTTTAACCATAAATTTCTTGTTTAGATTATATTTCTTCCTCATTTAAAGTATCAATGAACTCTCATAACTAATTATAAAATGAAATTGGTTTGGTTTCAAAATATATGAAAAAAACAAAGATGAATATTTCTAATTGAAGTATTATAAAAACAAAGGTGTAAAATTGATTTTAGAAGATTCTTTTGTATGAGTACTAATGAAATATAATAAATATTGTACACTTACAAAAACTAGTGAAATTTAATGATATTGTAACACTTAACAATAATCATAATTCAATAGCATCTTTACCAATTTCTTAAAGAGTTATATTCAAACTTATAAACTTAGAAGAAAATACACTTGATAATAATAAAAATTAATATACATATTTTAAAATATTCATTTTGAATGAATGTCACTTTAACAAGAGACGCAGTTGCGTCACGTTCCTGCCGATTGGTAATTTGGGTTTGGTTGTTGGGTTTGGTTCATGTAATTAATAATAAGCTTTAATTTTTTTGTAAAATTAAAACTCTATTTTTATCACTGACTATTCACAACACCAACCAGTAGGAAAAAAGATAAAAGCATATTGTATTTATTGAAAACCTAACAATTTAATATAGACTATATAGATTCAGTGATCAACATTTAAATTCCAGTTTTTCATTGGTGACATTGTCAATGTCAAGACAAAAAAATTGAATTGAATGGATGCATAGTACCTCCTCGGCAGAACCAATAACACGTATTATTATTGACCTCTTTTTTTTAATTTTAAGAAATTATTTTTTCCCTCTTTATTTGAATTTTGTCATATACTTTTTAGACAAAATTAGAGATTTTTTTTTTTTGTCATTATATTAAAAAGTTAAATATAAATAAAAGAACCATGAAATTTCAATTTTCTTTAATTTTATTTTTTAAGAACACTATTATATTATTGGGATTCGTATAACTAATAGATAAATTAAATCCGTTTACTCCTAAGTAATCATTCCCAATCATTCCCAAGAACCCTTTTGATCTTTACTCCTAGTCCAGGTTAATTGAATTCCATCTGGATGCCATTAACATTTGACTTAAGACAAGAAAATATCATTCTCCATGATAGAGAACAGAATCCACCTAAAGCGATCAAAATTCACCACGTCACACCATGGACCACCCACACAAGTGCTTGAGCCATCTGCCCAAAGAAAAAAGCGAAAAAGAATGAGTGAAATATCCCATCCCTGTAGCCTAATCAAAACCTAGAAGCCTCCACAAATAGTCGCCTGCAAAATCCTTGTGTGTCGAGAATCTGATTGTGATAAAAAGGTTTTGAGTGGGATCCCAAACATTAGATAAGCCATCCCACAAGTCATGATTTTAGTAATCAGAGTATGTCAGGCATCAATTGCTAAAAAAAACAAAGAAAATCCTGCTACTGGATTTACAAAATCTTCCAAGTCATCGCGAAGATACCAAGCTCTCCTTGTAATGCTATCTAACTTCCAAAGGCTTCGAATGTTTGTTCTTGATAGTTGTGACAATAATCATTGTTATCTCCCTTAGAAATCCTGTAAAGAAGACCCACGAAGCACATAGATCTTTCTCTAATTAATAGTAGAAATCTTAGGTGGATGTTCGAGATGAACATATGGCATTCATCTTCATTAATATCTTTTGATAGAAATGGCCTCTAATAATTTTTAGGACTTTGGATCAAGGGTGGAGATTCATTCTCAAGATCAAGGGCTACAAATTTATGAAAGGATTGGAGAAAGGAGAGGTTGCCAAGTGGAACTTCATGAGAGGAAAATTTAGGTGAGCCAAAGATTGACATTATTTGAATAATCATGATTTTCTTATTTGAACAAGAGGACCAAGATTAAATCTCCTCACACATGTTTGATAACATTTATAGGGAAGAGGAAAGGTGACATGTGTCCTCTCACACGTGTATGGAGGAAGGGGTTTGATACATGTGTAGTCACACATTTGAGAGAGATCACATGGGGTATTGTGAATGATTAGAATTTTCTAATAATAAAATGGAGGGTTGATATTTTGTTATAGAATTTATGGGTAAGTGAGTTTAGATGTGACTAATGATTAGGTTAGTTAATAATTGATATTAGAAAAGAAAAATAGAAAACTAAATAAATGAGTTCATTTATTTAATTTTTGAATGAATCCGCATAATGGACTCAAATAAATAAATTGTTTATTTATTTATTTAAGTTTGAGGCATAGAATAGTGATTAAATAATTGAATAAAAAGACATGTTTTATCCAATTAATTTTAGAATAATTATTAGATGGATTAATTAAATAATTAAAATTATGTAAATAATATTAAAGGAATAATTAATTACGATAATTAATTGACTGGTTTATTTAATTGAGTAGATGAGTGATGATGGAGACCTTTCTTTTTTTTAGGTGTCTATAGTTTGTCCCTCTTTCATATAGTAGTGCAAGTTAATGGGAGCAATGTCATTTCAAAAATATATATAGTGCTTAGAGCATCATGCGTAGTTGGTTGAAAAAAATTATGAGAATATAGTAGAATGTGATGCTCCTATAAGAGGTCACTTGAGAAAAGTAGTCTAAGGGAGTTCTCAAAAAGAAGAAATTTATAGAAAAATCAAATAGAGGAAGAAAATTGAGGATCAACATAAGAAAACTAGATAAGAAATATAAAATATGAGAAAAAAGAGTGAATTGGGAGAAATTTTAGGATTTGGGGCCTATAAATAGGCCTATGGGATGTAAATAATTTATTTTGCACTCTTAGCCCTTGGAATTTTAAAGCACAAAGAATTCAATGGAGTTGGAAAAAGATAGATATGTACCACTATAGAGCCACTAAGTGGAGGAAGTGTAACAACATAAACATCTAGAGGGAGTAGGGGCACTAGTAACTCACATTTTTAACTTTACATGAGGTTAGGTGTCATATACATGATTTGTCACTCAAAAGGGTCAACACTCAGCATGGTTAGTGACCCACCAACATCATAATTAATTTTTTAGCATGAGAATTAGCTTGCCTAAATGAGAACTAGCTCACTAGCATAAAAATTGGTTTTCTAGTGTTTGATGTCAATGCAACTTGAATAGGTGCCAACATAGGGATAAAATTTTCTAGCCTCATTTTGGGAAAAAGTGACATTAATTGTTGTTTGGATGTAGGAGTAATTAGAAACTATTCAAATGTGAAAGTGGTCATTGACAATGTTACAATTGATGAGTCAATTTGACAAGGTAGATTGGGTAGTACTAGAGAGTTGTGACATGTGAAATGTAACACAAATACCCCAAATTAAAGCACATAACTCTATGTTGACTATATTGGTAGATAAGTGACATAGTGAGATGAGTAATTTTCATCTCCCAATTAGGGAGATGACCATTAGCCTAGAGGATTTTTAGAGGATCTTGAATATTTAGATCTATAAGTGGATTTTTTAGAGTGTGGAGCTAGGAGAGAGCTAGAAAGATTATTTGAGAGGGTGATCTCCTTGTGATAGGAATATAGCTATACATGGATTCCAATGTAAGCATGGTAAAGGAGTTCATTTTGGTGATGGTAGATCTTGTCAACAATGTATAGCTAGTTGATAAGAGGGCACGGGGATTTCCTATTGGATGGGAAAGAGTCTTTGTAGACATGTGAGAGGAGGGAATAGAGTTTGTATGGGGGTCATGATTGTTGCCCCAACTTCATTAGGAAATTATCTTGATCATCTATGAGGATGGAGGTTCTGGGGTGATGTTATTACAAATATGAGCATGGGAGCATATTATTGTACTCAAGACTATAGAGGATGGATAAAAGGTGATAGTTTGTGTATGTTTATGTATGATGGTCAACTATGGCACAAAGATATGGGATATTTGAAGTATTGGTGGAAAGTGATAGACGAGATTTTAAGTGTGGAGTGAATGCCATTGAGGACATGTGAAGCTTGGATGGAAGATGGACTATATCTACCATATGTTTAAATGATATGATATATCACAAGAATATTGGAGCATATTAGTACATGCTAGTTAGAGTATAGAGCCATTTTAGGCTACCATAGGATTCCCTAAGGGTATATTTTATGTTTATACATGTGATATAGAATATTGGTGTATGGGGAGTGTTGATAGAACCTAGGATCTAATATGGATGTACTAAATTTAGATATAGCTAGTGTCATGGGTGCCTGTGCCCAAATGTGGAAAATGCAAGAGTTATGGTTGATTACAATGAGTGGTGGCGACATCATAGGAAATTATATTTGACTCCTTTATGAATCCTAGAGGTAGTGGGGAGGATGTGAGTTAATGTGGGTGTGGTGTAGTGAAGGGGGTAGAGGAGGATCAAGGATATGGATAATCTAGCAAAGGAGATGATGGGATGGAGGAGGAGGATATTCAATTATAACTTTGGTGATAGTGATGTCTAAGTGAGATGCTTGCAAAAGAGATATGAATGAGGTGCAAGCAATGTGAGATCAAGTATTGAGAGAGAGAGAGATGGATAGTTTGTAGATGGATGATCAAGATAGACTTTAGTAGGAGCTAGATATCATGAGGATAGAAAGAGATTCACTATAATCATGGGTAAAAATAGGGCTATGAAATGGGTTTACAATTGGATACCTTGAGGGCAGAGTAGGATGCTTGGCTAGTGGAGAGAGATGGGCTCTAGGTGTAAGTGTAACATGCCCAACATGATATACAAATGTCATGATTGGAGATAGGTTAGGTGAAAATATTTCTTGATCCATAGGGGTTGACTTAGGTATCCATGGAGATGACAAGGATGGGAGGGGATATTGCACAAGTTGGAGAGTAGGTAGATTGGGTGCTAAGGGAGTATCAATACTATATATTTATATAGAAGTAAGTAGTGTTGCTAGATCAGAGGGATCCACATATACAAAGTGGATAGATTCAAGAGCTATCCAATCAAGGATATTGGGGAAATTATTTTTTCTAGTGCAACCACCACTGGTACGTAGGGGTCCAAATGATAACACTAGTTAAAGCTAGCATGACATGGGATCCATCAAGTATGATATGCATATATGTATTATGATGTGTGTATTTATATATGAAACATTATATTTATATTACTCCTAAATCCCTGGAGCACTATCTACCATTACAATTTTTGATAGATGAGATGTACGAGGTCATGCAATGAAACATATTATGTTTATTGATGTTTATGTTATATTTGCATGTATATGATGTGTATGTTTTATTTTATTATGATGTGAATAATTATCATGAATATGATATGTATGTTTTATGAGGATCATGAGTGTTCGGTTATGATATGGTTATGCATTGATGGATGATACTTAGATTAACAAAGATATGATTGTGATTATATATTTCTGGATGATGCTTTGATAAAAAATATATATAATGATTATAATTATGGGTTTATGGATAATCACGAGCTATGTAATTTATGATGTATGGATGACTATTTCTATGATGTAGGTATTTTAATTTTGTGTGTTATGGTTAGGTGTGATATGATTTTGATAATATAATGGGTTATAATTATGGTTTTATTGTGATGATGTTTATTTTTTAATGATGATGGATGCATTTATTATGATGATGATTATGGGTTTTATTATAATGGTGATATATGATTTAGATACAATTGTTTTTATTTTTGATCATGGTACAGTGCGAGAAGAAAATAATGATAATACCATAGAATGGATGAAATTAATTAATTTATTAATCATTGCACAAAATATATTTTATGGTATGGGTATAGTATGGATTATGAGGGATATGTTAAGATTAGCAGATGATTGGTTTATTTTTGAATGCATATATTATGTTGATACATGGAGAGAACCTAATTTGATATAGAAATATGTGTTATGCACTATGATATGAATAAAAAGGTGATGGTGTATGCATTGCATGGATTGGATCATAAAAAACAACAAAAAAGAGGATTTCGTAGAACTTGCCAAGCCTTTGATGAACTTGGTGGATCTATTTATATGAGAAAAATGGTAGAGAAAAGGATGCCCCTACACCTCACAAGGCATTGATGAACTTGATGGGTCATGTGAAGGGATACACAAAAAAATAGTAGATTAGGTCCCAATGTATACCAGTCAAGTTACACCATGATCTAGGAGGATCTATGAACCTTTGAAAAATTAATTGTCTCTAATTCTCAAGAATTCGTCACCATGGCGTAATGCTCAGAAGCAAGATTCCAACACTGCTTGAATCATGGAAAACGAGGTCCGTACACAAAAGTTAGGGCTAGTCAAAGACTGGTCAAAACAAGCACTTGAGATCTTCCAGCAAGGAAAAAAAATTTCATTGACTTGGAATTGGCTGAAAATGGTGTCAAATCAAAGAGCTCATCACTTCACTTGGAGAATTATCTCCTTGAGAGGTTCCCATTCTTGGTGAATTCTCAAGAACCCAAGTGGGGAGAGAGAGGAATTGGAGACAATGAGGAGGATTTTCTTGAAGAGGAGTAAGCTATACGATGTAGAATTATTCTGAGAAGATTATGAGAGAGTTGTGTAGACTTTTCTATTACAGATTTTTATGTTGTAATTCTACTCTGTCTATAAACCTTTGTAGGCCTTTGTGAGCTTTTTGGGAGGCGATAGAGTTTAGATTTTTGTTACAACTTTTTGTTGCAGGTTGAAAGCTCTTCTACTTAGAATTTGTTCTGAAGCATCCAAGGCATTTTTAATAAATTGGTCACTCAGTTGAGATAGACCTAGAGGTCACGTAGTCCACTCAGATGAACTCCATAATCAATCTTGTGTCCTCTTCTCCCTCTCTCTGTTCTGTTGTTCTAATTCTCTCTCTTTATTGTTCCTGTTGCTCCATTATTTAATGTCTTTTCAGTTAAGCTTTAGGAATTAAGGATTTGTTCACCTTTACGCACATTCACTTTAGCAATGTTTTTCATAGATCCCTTCCACATCAAATCAAGTGGTATAAGATCCCAGTTTAGCTGGTTTTGCAGAAGTGATTGTTAGTCATCTTGCTAGTTTAATCAGTTTGTCAATTTGATAGTTTGTTGGTTTTTAGTGTCAGTGTGCAAGTTGATAGGTGGACATTTGGAGTTCTGAAGTAGAGATGGCACCAGAGAAAGGAGAATCATCTAGGGTGATGTTGTCTCTATTTGCATCGATGGTGGATGATATCTTTTCCATAAAGAGAATGGTTGAACAACTCTATCGAGAGCACCAGGACAAGGCTGGTAGGCTTTGAGAGCTAGAGGAAGCCAACCAGTGCATTCAGTTTGAGAATGTTGAGCTCAGAGGTTTGCTTGAAGAGGAAAACAAGGAGAATCAGGAGCTACATGTGAAGTTGCAGAAGCTCATGGAGGAGCAACACAGGAGGAGTCCTCCTGCATCAAAGAATGTTGGCATATGTGACTTTTGCCTGCATTCAGAGGATACTTCCTCATACTCTCCACTCACTCCATATGACAGCTTGGATGCGTCATCTGCAACAAAGTCCACTACAAAGAGTTTGAAGTCAAGATTTTCTTGTGGCCATGGGAAGTGGGCCAATTATGGCTCAAGTTAGGAGAATGCTGGTTAGTGTACTTTTTGTTGACATGTGGAGTCCCTGAAACTTTTCAATGTTTCTAGTAGCCAAAGTGGTTACCTGGAAGAGTTTTTTGTGTCAGATCAAGGGGTGGAAAATGATTAGAACTCTATTTTTGAAGGCTTTGAAAGGCACACCAAGGGCATTGGCATGAAGCTATTGACCAAGATGGGTTACAATGATAAAGGCCTTGGGATCTTAGTGAACAAGGCGTGATCAATTCTGTAGAGGTTAAGCAAAGACCTTGTGATTAAGGATTAGGATATGGAGGGACTGGTGAATCCTATAGAGCCTTTAAAAAGGCATATCCTTGGGCACACATTGTAGACTACGGTAGTGGAAGTGAAGCCGATTCTTCTCCAAAGAAGAAAGCGAAGAGGTAGAAAAAAGTCCAAAATTGCTGCACCCACTACATGATAAGTGGGCATTGGATCGAGAAGTGCTGGAAGCTACATCCAGAGCTTTGATGCTCACCTAGGCCCATTGAGGGACCTAATCAATAGAAGGTTGTTGAGGAAGAGGTGAAGGAATTACCTGAAGCCACTATCCTTGAGACGGAGGTGAAGGCGACACTTGAGGCCACGATCCTTGAGGTAGAGGAACCTCAATCGACAAAGGAGTAGCCAGCAAAGGAAAGTGCTTTTGACCAACTCCGTAAGAGCTGGGAAAACCTGTCCTCTAAATAGTTGTATCAAATTTGTTTTGTTATTAGCTCATTAATAAATATCATATTGTGATTATGAGCTAGGTGATACAAGTAGACATGGTTTTTGTAGTAAAATCATTATGCTATTTGCATGAAGTTGTATTTTATTGGAATTGAGATTTTGAAAGGTTGTTTAAGCCTATCTCATGCAATTAGAAAAGAAAATGCTTGAAGACTTCTTTTTGCAGAATGACAGATTTTTGAAACTGAAGAGTGCTTAGTTGATGATAATTCTCAAGGCGAGAAGATGTTCGTTGTTCCTGTTTAAGGAAACAAAGCACTTTATGAAATTCAATGAAAGGTGGATAGATATGGATGATCACTCCACGTTGGGACTCAGAGTTACAGAGAACGACCAAGAAGTTTCCTATATGTTCTAAGCTTTAAGACTTAGTCTGACTCAGTTAGTTGATGACCAAGGCTCCTGGAGGTCTTTTTCTATGGCCTTGTTGCTACAACAAACAAAGATAGAGCTATATGATGAAGCTCGTAATCAACTATTCCAAAGTACAAAGTTGAGAAGGAATATTTCAGGCTAAGGCACAATTGCCATTGCTCATACAGTTTGCAAATGAGGAGTAGCATCATAATCATGCCTAGGAAATCAGCTAGGCTAGTATGCAAAATGAGAACCACCACCATGAGAAGCACTGAGTGACAGGTTTATCATGCTCAGCTTTCTTCTTGCTTTTTGGTATGTCAAGTTTCATTTTGAACTGCATCCTTTGAAGTCCTAGTGTGGCCGAAGTGTAAGACCTGTGGAGGGAAAATGTAAGTTCCAAAGCATGGTGGAACTAGGACTAGAATCAAAATTAGTTGTCGAAGGTGGATCCAACAATAGAATTGCAATGAAGCTTCGAAGGTGACAACAAAGTTGATCTGAGCCAAGGGAGTCAAAGGTTCTACATGATAGCTTTTGGAGGACCAAAAGCTCTTCAGTGGGGAGGTTTGATCCAGGAGGATCTATGAAACTTGAAAAATCAATTGTCTCTAATGCTCAAGAAGTCATCACCATGGCATAATGCTTAGAAGGATGATTCCAATGCTACTTGAATCGCAAAAAATAGAGTCCTTACGCAAAAGTTATGGCTAGTCAAAGATTGGTCAAAACAAGCACCTGAGGTCATCCAAGAAGGAAATTTTTTTTATCAACTCAGAATTGGGCAAAAATTGCATCAAATCGCAAAGCTTGTCAAACTAATCTCGATGCCGCTTGTTTCGTCAAAAACAAAGCTCGGACAACAAAGATATGGCCGGTCAAACGTCAGGGTTGACTTTGTTGGTGGATCGTATGGATGTTGATGGCAGCATGCTGACTCAACAACCATATACTGGCATGGACCAATCACATAACAACACGTGGCATCCATACAATGAGTTGGCATGATGAGTTGGTAGGTGACGTGGAGGCACAGTCAACATTTCTGACAAATTGGTGTTTGACATGTCGATGTCTATGTGGTCTTTAGCAGTGAATCATATTCTTCCATGTGGCATTCTCTCCTTGTGCCACGTGGCACCCTGATGGTGCACTCTTATGGCTGAGTTGGTTGTGTTTCTTAAAAAAATTCGGTCGGGGTCGAACCCTTCACCTTCCTCCTTTGAACGACGCAGTCTACCAACACACCATGCGACAGGTCATCATTCTATATCGGGCAACAATTTATTTTCTTGTTTTAAAATTGGTTAAGTGGTTGAAAAAAATGTTGGTAGCAGGGGTTGAACCTGCAACCACCGGGCTCCCAAAATCTATCGACACTGCTATGCCATTGTCAGCATTTGATATATGAAAGGGGCTGATTTTATTTAAAGTATGTTGACAACCGATTGCTAAACAAACAAAAACTCTATGTGGATATTAGTTAAAAAAACCACCCAAAGCCATCAACAATGAAAGGTGCCGAATGAAAAAAGGTAATTTTTAAAGATTTATGGAGATATGGGTGATTTGTAAAAATCATTTGGTTATAAATCAAATAAGGAAAGAATCATGTATAAAAGGGGAGTGTTAGGAGGCATTCATCATCACTTCACTTGGAGAATTATCTCCTTCAGAGGATCCCATTCTTGGTGAATTCTCAAGAACCCAAATGGGGAGAGAGAGGAATTGGAGATGATGATGAGGATTTTCTTGAAGAGGAGTAAGCCATACGATGTAGAATTATTCTGAGAAGATTATGAGAGAGTTGTGTAGACTTTTCTGTTGCAGATTTTTATGTTGTAATTTTGTTGTCTATAAGCCTTTGTAGGCCTTTGTGAGCCTTTTGGGAGGTGATAGAGTTCATATTTTTGTCACAAATTTCTTTTGTACCTGTTGAAAGCTCTTCTACTCATAATTTGTACTGAAGCATCTAGGGAATTGTTAATAGATTGGTCACTCAGTTGAGATAGAACTGGAGATGTAGTCCACTCGGACGAACTTTGTAATCAATCTTGTGTCCTCTTCTCTCTCTTTGTTTTGTTATAATTCTCTATCTTTATTGTTCCTGTTGCTCCATTATTTAATGTATTTTTAGTTAAGCTTTAGGCATTAAGGATTTGTTCACCTTTACACTAATTCACTTTAGCAATGTTTGTCATAGATCCCTTTTGTATCAGATCACACCATAATATAATTACTGTGAAAACCTTGAGGAGGAATAGGTATGTGCCAAAACATAAATAAACTAAAAACCATCTATCAACCACTACAATAATATTACCTCTTGTCAATGTGTTGAAAAGGATGTACAATTGATTTGGTCTAATATAGGGAATGATATATGTACTGCAAAGGTGAATGATAGGGGATATAATGTTATAATGGTAAACAATATGATAATTTCATGTTTTCAAGGTTGATTTAGAGTTCTTGGGTTCACATTATAAGCATGATATTTGATGTGCACCTAGTTTACATGTTTAAAGTGTATAATCATATAAAAGATCAATTGTCAGGAATAGATATCAAAGCTTAATTTTGAGATATTTTTCAAGCTCAAGTTATAGAAATAGTATGAAATATATGTAAATAATTAATAGGGAAGACATCCAAATCACAAAAGGGGCCATTAGACATGTATCAAAAGCCCATTTTGAATTAGGATGTAATCACCTTCCCTAAACATAGAACAAGGCATGGAATTGCATGAATAGATCAGTGTATGAGTTGAGGATGGATGGGTGAAAGATGGTGAAGTTTGGTTACTACACATGGCACTTGCAAGAAGGTTTTCACCATGGTACTTTTCCAAGGTTCCACAAGATGTGGTTTTCACTAGAGGATATTTTTTCTATTTACTATTTATTTATTTTTATTTCTTATGTTTTTGTATTATTTGGATTGGGATATTCCTCGAATTAGGCATAAAATATCTTTAGGTACATGATTTTTATTGATTCTTCAAACACTTGACTCTCAAGGGTGACCAATTGGTAAGAAACTAATCTATATCCAATACATTTGATAACATAGGGCCCCAACCAATTAGGTTTAATTTTTCCTTTCTTATCATGGTACTAAATATTCTTATGATTTTCTTTGAGTATAAGATCACCAACCTCAAATTCATGAGATTTAATTTTTTAATTATAGTTCTGATATTACAAATGATTGATGGTATTGAGGCATTGTCATTGAAAATCTCTATATTATGTAGGCATGCAACTTGATACTCCTCATCATTAATGACGTTACACAAGGTGTTGCATAATGATGATATTTTGATATATCTATTGGAAAGATGGCCTCAAGTATAAAGACCGAGTAAGAAATCACACCAATGGGGATGCATATGTTAGTGTGATAGGCCCATAGGGTGGGATTAAGTTGAATATGCTAGTAACAACTTATCCTTTTGAGGATTTTGAGTAGGGTTTTATTAGATGACTTTTCTTGATCATTACTTTTGGGTAGTATGGGGTGGAATGGTGGTGTTAGATGTTGAAGTTTTGATAAATCATACATGGACTACCTAATTTTTGGATTAAGTAGGACCTTTTATTCTCTCAAACAATCAAAGACCCACTCAAGTACAAGTCGATGAAACTCTCTTGTTATTGATTTGACTAGTAGATTATCTACATAGTCTTCCATTATAGTATGCAGTATGTCATGGAAAATAACTATCATATCTTTCTAATGTGTTGTCCCTATTTTTTTGAGCCAAAACAACATGCATTGATAGTAAAAAGTGCCCCAAGGTGGATTGGAATATGTTTTGTATTGATATTTGGGGTTAATCCTAATTGTATTGTACCCATAAAATGTACCCATTAGTGATGAGATCTAATGTCATATTGCGATATTGTCAATCATGTTTGTATTAGGAAATGGAGAGTCATCTTTAGGATATGCTTTGTTAATGTCACCAAAATATGTGCATATCTTGATTCCTTCTAGTTTTTTGCTAATGGGACATATGAATTTGACTTCCAATAATTTTTGAATATCTTCTTTGACTAGTAATATGATCAACGAGTATATATTGTAGATTTTTAGTTTCACTAGTTTGACATTTGAATGCACCAAAAGATGATGTAAAACAAGGTAGGGTTCTAAGCCTAGAATATTGGTGTTTGACCAAGAGAAGATGCATAATGATCTCTAGAGTATCTTGGTGATAGTTTCTTATTTTTTTAAAAATAAGCTTGATATTGTATATGCGAATTTAGGATAAGATTTTATATCCAAGTTGACTTCTTTGGTTCTTCAACCAGAGTTGTTGATATTTCCTACCATTGGGTGTCTACTAGGGGAAGTTTGAGTTCCTCATCCATTAACACATCACGGAGGTTTTATTTAATGGATGTGTTATTTATTATTTATTATTATTTGTTATTTATTATTTATTATTTTATAATGCATCAAAGAAATTTTCATTAGGGGACTTGGATTTTTTTTGAGTTTTTTGACTAACTTTGCTTGTGACCCAAAACTAGACTATCAAATCAAGGTCAATGTCAAAATAATTCTTGTGATCATTGGTGGGGATGGTATAATAGATTCCCATGAATATTTTAATAGATTCATCATTTTCAAACGTGTCAAGGGACATAAAGTCTTGTTAGTCTCAATCTAGTCTTAAGGGAGAAAATCTTTAAATTTATATCTTTTTCTCTTGCTTGAAAGCCACATATTGTAACCCCTTAAGAATTTTCTTAAATTATTTTCTCTAGGGGAAAGGGATTTCTAGGAGTGGGGTTTTCATGAGGATATAGGATGTAGGCATGAGGTGACAGTTATGGGTGGATAACATAATGGGATTTTGGTAGTAGAATATATTTTTGTTGGTAATTTGGTGGGGTTTAAGTTTATTGTGACATGTGGAGATATGAAATTGTAGGAGGATAGGAAGTTGTATTAGATATGAGGTTTTATGTGGGTATGAAGTGGTTGGACGATAATCATTTGTGGGTGGATAGGATGTAGGAGGATAGGAAGTGGTAGGGCATAGGGAGTAGTTGGGAAATATGAGTTTGTTGCGGCTAGATAAGATTTTGTGGGGGATGTGAAGTGTTTGTTGGATATGATTTTAGGGATATGGAAAAGGGGGATAGGATGATGTGTGTGGTTGATAAGGTATGAAATTTTGGGAGGATATGGGGGATATAAATTTGAAGGATTTTTGAGGTTTGAGAACGGTATGATGTGTTTGGAGGATATGTTATAATTGGGAGAAGATTTGGTGGGAAATATGATGCAGTTAGAGGATTTTTTTGGTGGAATACATTAGATGGGATTTTAAGCTTGTTTTGGGGGGAAGGGTTTAGGGTTTGAGTGAAAGAAGGGAAATTTTATGAGGATAAGGGTGGGTTATATTGGGACTCAACTTTGTAATGTCATTTTCTTTTGTTTCCTTTCCATTTTTTGTGTTCTAGTCATATTTGATCCATTATTGATAGTCTATAACTAAGATATCTTAAATGGGTCCCCTAAGTGTCAAAAGTTGAAAAAAATCATAACAAGAGATAAGTTTGGGTCATTTATAGTTTCTTTCTTGGTATTTTTTATGTTTGTTAGCCTTTCATACTTTTAAGGAAGTACATACTTGCATACCTTTCCTACCAATCTTGACCTCCCACTCATTCCCTTGTATAATTTGTTGAAGAATTATTTTATCAAAGTTTCATAGTTTTGGAGTTCCTTATTCCTAAATACCATTCTTCTGGCATCAGTAAGATTTTAGTGCTTCTTCATCTGTCTCACATTCTAGTTTTCATCCCCTAGGTATTTAATCTCTAAAATTTCATGTCTTTTACATTCAAAATATTTCTCTTTGCCACAAGAGTTTTGGAGTTTCCCATCCCTAAGTACCCATTTCCTTCCTTCCCCAAAATATTGAAAATTTGTTTCTTCATTGTCCCTTATCTTCATATCTATTTATACGTATTACTGACACCTAATCCCAACACCATGAAAGTATTTATACTTTTTCAAGCTTTCCTTGCTGGTATTACCCCTTTCCTCATCCCTTTTGGCATGACTTCTTGGTCACTGTTGATCTACCAATTTTTTGAACTCTAATCCTTGGCATGTGGTATGTGTTCCATTTGACCCCCAAGAGTTCAAAATTATTACCACTTTCCACTATGAACCTCACCTACCCTCTTGGATGACCTAGAGCTTCATTAATGACCTGATTTGTCCCTCCAAATACCAAATTAAATGTAATGGAAACTAGAAATCATTCTTTATGCAATTTTCTAAAGGAGAAAATGACTCTTTTCCCATACCGTAATCAATTGAGTAGTTGATATTTCAATTTCCAATGACTGATACACCATCCCAAGCTAATATTTCAACATTTATTTTAGGTGTTTTCCTTGTTCTTGCATGTGAATCCACATGCCATTAATGTTTAGAGGTATAGTGAATATATAGAAAATGGTTTTATCTATATTCCAAATGTTTGTGGATCCCAAAGGGGCATTTTTGATATGACATGTTTATCATGATGATGGATAGAACATGGGTGACCTTTGTAGTACCAAATCCACATGTGTTCTCCTTCACTACTCAATTTCCTAGGTGGCCAATCTATATATGCAAGTTTTTCATTCATTTAATTTGTTGGTTCTTTAGGTTTCTATTGACCATAATCCAAAATAGTCTAGGGTTTTAATGTTTGATAGAGTAACCATTAGAGGATTTTCTTAGTTTCAAAGAGGGAGACACTATAGCATATGTATGTAAACAATTGTTTGATGACTAGTTGTTGATATTTTGGATTATTTTTGGAGTGAGAGGTGTGGGAGGCCCTCTTCTTGTAAACTTTCTTCCACAATATTTGATAGTGTAGTTATAATGGGTATTTAAAAATGGTACAATATTTAAATGTAATACATCAGTATATCCAATGGTCTTCTACCTATTGTAGATGAATATCAATGAGTTAAGAGAAGGATTATTAAGAAAAAATACTTATTTTACATCACACATTTAATGACATTTATATTTCTTTTCTTGTCATGGTTGGATATAACTCTATTACCCAATAAGACACCAGTTAGTAGGAATATTGACATTTTGCACCCATTAAAATATTTGTAAAAATCATTCACCAATAGTATAGATTCAAGTATAACTATATTGGTATATTATTGTCTATGATTCAACGTTACAACCAAAGATAAATCTTAAATTCAAAATGATATGTTATATTATCAATGAATTATTTACAACATGTTTATCCTCTTCTATTGCTAAATAGTTTGAAAATAAATTATTTCAATGGATTACATCATTATTTTCATCTATAAATATGTGTAGAGCATTTGAGTCAGCTATAAAGAGTTCATTTTGTTTAATTTAAGTGCCTATTAAAGCACACCTCTATGGATACCCTCTTGGGTTTAAGTTGAGCCCAAAGAGTTAGAGATATTATCCAATCTCATATACTAACCTTTAACAATCTAGAGTCTCTTGATGAGTCTCTATTCACCTTCTTCAAAGACAAACCCCTAGCCTTAAAGGTGGGAAAAAGATCTCGGAATTAGGATATCGGTTTTTGGGACCTAAAAGGTTAGAGAAAGAAGTGGGAGGGAAGGTTTCTATAACACTATCACCTATTGTGTGTTGTATGTTTTTTTCATGGGTGTTTTTGGAGGGAGATATCCCCATGGATTGCAAAATATGGTTTTTACAGGGGTTATAGTTAGATGAGGCCACTTAGTTTGGAGGCACCATAGTGAGATGAAAGTTTGGAACCTTATTGGATTAATTATTTAATAAATTGGTCTTTATTCATACTAACAAGGTGATTCACCAACTCTTGTGTTTCTTTGTTGTGAATGAATTCTTGGAACTATTGGCACCCCAAAATTTTGTGTCCTATTTTGTGACTTAGCCATATTATCCCATTAGTAATAATCAATCTGAGAGATCTTAATGGGGCCATCTTGTATTTTGTTACTCCTTTGTACCTTTCATTAACCCTCTTTGTCCATGCCTTAGATAAATTCCAAGTCATAAGAACCCAAAAATAACTAAGTGTTGGACTTATTATGGTTTTGGGTTTTCACTTACCCTCATACCTGTATGCCATCTCTATTGTATTTTGAGCTCATCTTAATCCCCTTCAAAGATCTTGTAAGTATATAATTTATTGGTCCTTCAAGATGTCAGTGATTCCCTTAATCATCTACTTATCCTAAATATTTCTCGACCCCCAAAGTATGAGTCCTTGGAAACTTCTAGGTGTTATATAATTTGTCAGTTTTAGGAATTCAAGTTTTTAATGTCATCTTTACTGTCACCCTCTTATTCATGTTGCAGGTGACATGCTTGAAACTTGATGCCCAAGAGAGGTCTTCTCATCAAGGTTTCAACATTGAGGGTGATCTTTTCCTCTACTTTCTGACAAGTGATTCCTTATAGACTTGGGGCTCGACATTCGACATGAGAATTTTTTTTGGGTTGTAAGCAATTTAATTATTTACTCATTAGTTCAATGGTAGGCTCAAGCTTAAAAATTTGATGATGCCCCTAAGAAGGGTTTTTTTGACTTGAAGATATCATTAATGCTCAACAACACCTCTCAACCACCAACTATTGACTTCTAATGGAATTCAATGCATTTGAGCATGGATTTATGACTAGAGAGGTACCCATACTTCTTTTTTTATCGACATGTGTCCCATTTTTAGAGTTCCATGAAGTAATATCATAGATTTTTGGGTGTTTTTATTGTTTGCTTGCACTCAACCATGCTAATCATTCAATGCAAGTGTATGGTGTTGCTCAAGGATTTTTTTTATTGTACCTCTATCAATCATATTAGATTTATAGAGGAAAAATGTCTTTTGGGTATTGGATAGGGTTTTCCTAGTTGGACGAGCCTCTGACATTCCCCTGACAATGTGGCCATGGGTTTTATCTAACTTAGCTTCAAATTTTAAATCATTAGAAAAAAATAACAAAAGAGGATAATAATTTTTGGAGAGAGGAAGATAGCAGAAGAGAAGAAATTACACAACAAAACCAGAGGGTTCATATTTTCTAGCTCTAGGTATAGAATTTTTACACTATAATAATCTACGTTTGTCAAAAATTTGTAATAAATTTTTTAACCTTTTTAGATCAACTAATTAATGGAAAAATCAACATTCATTGAGTGTCTACATGTGTATGGTATGTATTTATGGATGTTTGTTGTTTAGTTGGCCAACTAGATGATTGTAAAATCCTTGTAAAGCCTTTGTAAGGTATCTTTCAATATAATAAAAGAAATGTATGTGCATGGTTATGGATTAACAAGTAGACTCTCTTAATATTCAACAACTAATTGTGGTTTTCTAAATGTATGTGTAGATCCTGGCTTGCTTATGCATCTTGAAGAACCTAGTCTTTTGTGGTGTATTGATTAATGTATCACCTTGTTTTCAATTGTTACATGTTTCGTTTGAACACAGAGACTCTGTTTCCCAACAAAATAAAGGTACTAATATGTTATATGATTTCTCTGCCCATCATGCTCAATACACTCCAAATCAATCAATTTAAACAACTTTTAGTTTTCCTTTAGTTAGTGTGTTCTAGCTGTCACATCTAAATTTTTATAACATCTAAGGGGTTATCATAAAGCACATTTTAAAACACTTATATGGATGTATTATTTGTTAAATAGATGCTCTACCTTACATCTCTAAACTAGCACATATGTATATAGTGACACTAGTATTGTGATCATTGTGCATTGGGTATTGTTTGATATAAGTTAACTACATAGCATATCAACCATTTATCCAACATCCTAGGGGGAAACCCCCCTTGGTCTTGCAAAGCTAGAAGTGAAGGAGGTCTTACCCACCTCAAGCATTGGTCCTTAGTTGTTGAACCTGAAGATAGGTTTATGGTGATCTTCCCAGGCTTGATACCCTTGGCACCTAGAATATTATCAACCTTAAGGATTTGGGGCTCACAATTCAAATCACAAACAAATTGGTGTTGTTTCTAGGGAGTAAATTGTTGGTGTAAGTTGGCAGGCAACCAACTCAAAAAGATAGATAGTTGGTTGATATTAATTTGAGGACTCTGTTGGTGGCTACAAACCATAATAAAATTTGTGCCTCAGAGGTTCATCTACTTAAAAAATTTCCTTACTTTTTTGAAGTGGCAACTCTATTGTTAAAAGAACAAATTTATTTTGTTTTTCATGTTTTTCATATTTCATGAACACATATTAAGAGACTACAACTAATTATTTGGTACCTTTTTTTCTTCCTTTTAAAGCATAGTTTTTTTCTTGGTAAATATTTTTTTTCTCTGCATAAGTAATTGTAACTATCCATAGATAGCTGGAATGAATGAATATACCCTAAGGATACTTCAAATATAGCATACAATTCAAACCTTAGGGAGTATAATAATATGTATTATCCTTAATTTTAATCATATGCCAATTAAGTCTATGGTAGTTGTGTATATGTGTTGTCTTGTTTCTTATAGATCATTTATGAATACAGGCTGAGCATTTCCAGTAACACTGCTTTTACAATTGAATCCTAAAAATGCTACAACTTATGCTCTCCTCTAAAGAAACTATGATCTATTCTTTGATCTATGCAAGTTGGAGAAATTGATTTAACAAATTATGGCAGTAGAGTATTTCTAAATTCAAAACATTTACTTAATATCGTGATGCATATTTTTACTCATTGTGGGCGTGTTATTGGTTACACAAGGTTGCAGTGAATGCATTGTTTACTAAACAACTCTATAGGATTGCCTCATTGGAAGGAAAATAGGCACAAGCAATCATATCAAAAAAATTGGTCCAGTTTCTTCAAATATCTAATAGCGTTTGCCTTGACAGCTTTACCTACTGCTATAGTGAATAGTGGTTTAAAGACTATATGTACTATTATCAGTCTTTTATTGTAGAAAGTTCTCACAGAGAACCTGCACCAAACTTACCTTACAAACCGTGTATATTATATGGCATCTTATTTACGAGGGCTCTCAAATCTAGATCAATGAATTATAGAAGATTTTGCAAAGTTTTGTTCATCAATAAGCATTTTGATTTGAAGGAGGATGAATAAGCAGCAGGAAATGTTCAGATTAAGCTCTCAGAATTTTTTTTTAATCAATTAGATAGCGCGGGACAACAAATTTCCTTAGTCTTTGGTACAAATGGAACTTTTCTTGCTACAGGAGGCGATGATGGGTTTTGTAGAATTTGGAAGCTTAAAACTTTAACTTCAACACCCTCAATATCAGTGGGCAAGGGTGACAAGATTGTCTTCAGTAGGTTTTTACATGATGATGCAGACAGAAGTCACGTTATGTGAACCTCAAAATGCTTACTGCATACACATTTAAGTTTGAAGAATGGCTCCTATAGTGTGGGGTGGGAAAGTTTATCGGATATCTCTTCTAAGCGATGAAAACTATTCTTTACCTTGGAAGAAAGATATATTGGATGATTGATGAGGTGGAATGAAGAGTTGGGAAGATGACAAATGCAACACAAATGGTCATGCAGAGTTTGAGCTCTTATCTTTCTGTTGCAAGTGCATGACATGCCCTTACAGCTCTAGAAAAATTCATATACCCTAGATTTGGCCAATATTTATGTGAGGAAATATATCAACAACAATGCCAAACTGGGAACCTGTTATTGAAGAGCCTTCATCCCCAGAGCATGAGAACATAGACAGTTCAGCAGAAAGTGCAGCACATGATTCGTTTGATATGGATTCTGAAGAAATTTCCACTAACAATTTGAATTGTAAGGAGAATCCATTACAGATATACAAATCTTCGGAGAGTGCTACCCGACATAGATGCAACAGACATATCAACAAATTTAGTATTTGTACCTCCCAAGTCTACTTCAAAACCTTTATCCAAGATAAAAAATGTCATTCGACTTCGGATTAAGCATCAAGTATTTGAGCTTCTAGATAATCATCAACCTTTAAGAGCTTCTAGATAATCATCAACTTTTAAGTGAGTTTGACCCAAGCGAATCAGATGATCCTTGCTCTTATCTTCTAGCTATATGGAGTCCAGGGAAAAAAGTAGAAAGAGTCATAATACCAGATTCATGGTGTACTTTAAATGTATCATATGAATATCAATGTGAACAAGGAAGTTGCAGGTCCTGTGCAACTATGAGAGGCATTAATGACGACATTGTCAAGGGCAGAATGTTGATAATGAGAGAGTTCTCCATTAAATAGAACTTATTTTCAAGTTAATGAGGTGTTTTCTAATCACGGAACAACTTGCATCCAATATAAGTTCCTAGAAATTGGATTTTGGAATTTGCGATGATGCACTATATACTTTAGTACACAGATTCCTAGTATATCTAGAGGTATTCATATGCAGACGCAAATCTTGAAGGATATGTTTGTGTAAGAGAATTTGAGTGCAATACACGAGACGCAGGGAAGTTATTACATGGGGCTGGGCTTAACCAGCACACACTAAACTTTGACCACTTAGGTAGCTGGTGTGGGCCCCTTCCTTCCTCCAAAGTCCGTTCCGTCTATTCCCGCTCAAAAAGTTAGTCACCGTTAACGTTTGAATTCAAACATATTTCCTGGGTAGGAGTTCTGTGGATGCTAGTAAGCGTTTGATGGCATAAAACAAAGTGGACGGCAAAAAAGACATTCCTGTCTGCCTCACCCCTATCATGGAATACCTCACCACTGAAGTATTTTCAGTGACCAGCCCAACCCGATTATGGTCAGATGTTACAGTTGGAAATGCTTTGGTATACATGCTTTCAAAATGTGGAAGCATGGACAAGGTACGTGAACTGTTTGACTGAATTCCTCAAAGAAATGTGGTCTCATGGAATACTATGATTGTAGGATATGCACAAAATGTGTATGTTAAAAATTATTTAGAAACGTTCAACCAAATGTGATAGGCAGGTGTAACGCCAGACTCCGGAACCTTTGCCAGCATCCCCTCAGCCTGTGCGAAAATGGGAGCTTTGGAACAGGTTATAGACATCCATCACAGTATAAATGATAGGGGGATTTTGTCAAATCTTGTAGCTGCAACTGCCATACAAAAATTGTAAGAATAGACGAGGCACATGAACTGTTTGATAGAAGGTCGTGATTGCAGGATATGCAAAATTTGAAAGCATAGACAATGCATGTGAACTGTTTGACATAATGCCTTAAAGAAATGTGTTCTCATGGAACACCTGTTTGCAGGATATTAACAAAATGGATTTGTGGAAAAGGCTTTAGAAACTATAGCATGTGTAAAGCCAGACCCTACAATAACTCTTATATAACTCTCTAGTATTCCAACAAAGATATTCAAATTCCATGCACAATTCTATGAACAAAGGTCAGGACTGCAGATGTCATTTCGACCTGTGGTGACTCCTCAACTTTTTCAAATTCGAACACATGAGGGAAAAGATGACTTGGAAAACATCTCTCCCCTCATGTTTTGCATGCTTCCGCAAGAAAATAAATACTACAAGAACATGCAAAGAAGAGTGAATTAGTTGATGAGGCAATCAAGATTATTCAGGAAGGCCTACTAGAAGTAAACATTGATATCTCCTTGCCTCTGAAACAAAAGCTAAAGCTCTTAATGGATTCTTTCAAGGATAACCCCTCTCACTTGGAGCAAAAGATAGAACAAGAGGCCTTGAAAAAGATAAGAGACAAAAGAATGGTTGAAGCTTTTGACCAGTGTGCTAAAACATATGAATTTTTAAGGATTGTGTGAATGAAGTAACAATCTTTTATCAATATTGTTTGAAATGGCCAAGTTCCACCAAAGATATCAAAAGTCAGATTAACTCTATTGAGTCACATATTACACAATTGGCTGAAACTTATGATCTGTCAAGAGATATGAATGGATCCACTAGGGCATAGATTGAGAATCTTTATGTACAATAGAATTTGCTTCTAGACTAGGGAGACTAGTAAAAAATATAATTTAGTTTGTTAAGAGAAGCAATCAATGTGTGGTTGGCATCATTATCTAGAGTATTGGTCAAAGTAGTGCATGTGGGTTAGAAAATGAAAGCTCCTAGCAAAATAAATGAGGCTAAGGAATTGTGCATGGAATTTGAATGTTACAGTCATATTCTCACCTCAGAAAAAATAAATTGGGCTACAACTCTAGAGCAACTAAATGTAATTTACAAGAATATTTTTCCTTCTAAAGATGGTGTAAAGGAGTAAGTTAAGATAGTTTTTCCATTATACATTTTGTTGTAGATAAGTGCAGGATCTTTTTATTGAAAACATTTCTATACATAGCATCTATCGTTTTGGAGAGTATCCATCTCAGGGGGAGTATATAGTAAGGGGGAGCTCATACGGTTTTGGGATGTTGTAGATAGAAGATATCATGCCCTTTGCCCTTGATGTTAAAGGGGGAGATAAGCATATGTGTGTTGTCATCAATGAAAAAGGGGGAGATTGTTGGAAATAAGTGTTGTCATTGATGTCAACCCAATATGGGGTTTCATTAATTTCAAATGTGATGTTGAAGTATGTACATTTTGTAGAGATAGTTTTTATGATGTGATATTAGTTGGAGCAAGTCTACAGAGTTGCATGAGGAAGAATAATGTTCAACATGGTAACCAAGTGTGATGTCGAGTATGATACTCATGTTCAGATATTTCCACAATGTGTTTACAATGATACATCTCAGTTTGGTGTATCACATATAGAGTTAAGTTATAGAAGTTTTGCTAAAGCACTCACAAGGTTGACTCTAAGGGCAAAGTCATGGTACATTGATACACATTATTTCGTAGTGAAGTATCTTTTCTTATAGCTCTGAAGGAAAGGTGATGAGTTGTGAAGGTGCCACATCCAATAAATCAAGTAATCACGCCTTTTATAGTGAAAGTTGCAAATAACAATGTTCTTATTTGTGCTTTGAAAAAGTATTGTGTTGTTGAAGGCATACTAGAATGATATGCATTCCTCTGAATTTGAAGTATTGGTCTTGTAGTTCTATGAAAATTTTCTTTGGTGTTCATGACATACTACTTAGAAGTATCAAGTGTTGTGATGGTCAACAAGTTTAGTTTTTGAATGACAGTTTGCTACTATCTGTCTGGGCTGCTATTTTTCAGTTTGTTCTGTAGGTTTCTCAAATTGCACCAACATAAGATGATCAAATATTTCTTGAGAAGGTTGCAGGAATGTTGATGATTTCCTACATGGTTCACCTTTTGGTCCACATGGTGTTTTTGGTATATCCCCAGCAGTGTAAAGTCAAATAGTGACAATGCTAATGGTATTATTACTATTTGGGTCGACATAATTTATTTGTTTCATTTGTGGTTGATCCTAATCAATTAATCTTATTTGGGAGGTTATGTTGTGTTGCAATTGGGCCTCAACATGTCATGTATTGATCCAAAATTCCTTATCTCTTCATGATGAATATAATTAAAGTAGACATATGCTATATATCATTTGATTTATCAAAAGGTCATCTTGGAGCTAACCTATTTGAGGTGTTGATTTGTTGTGGAGGATATTTATAATGAAAAATCATTTGTAAAGGTGAGTAGAGTTTTGAATATGTGGTACCTCGAAAAATTTAAAAGATGAAGTGTTTGAAATCAATGTGAAGGGATAATTGTGTGAAATAGTGATTGCAACTTTAGCATGTGTTAGATGCTTCGTCATAGCACTTCGTAATCAATTTTCTCAGTCCAATTTTCATGTATCCTGCTTTAAGACAATGAGTCTCATTAGGTCCTTTGTATCTTTCTCTAAGGCTATATACCTTAGACTGAAATTCCATAGGCAAAGAGCCTTAAACATTGTAATTCTTGTTAGTAGTGAGCTATATTTACTATGAGTTAATCCTCACCATGGTTTTTCCCTCATTGTTTTTTCCACATAAAAATCTTGGTGTCTTCATGCAATGCATGTGTTTCTTTTTGTTCTTTTTAGTTGATGTTATGTTTTATTAATCTACAAATGGGAGTGGTTAAGTTTTAATATATGATGATTCGCCCCCCTCTCAACACATCTATGTGTTCAACAAACACTATTGTCACTAACCTTATTTTTTTTCATTATTGTTTCTTTTTTATTCCCCATAAGTTTAATTGATACTCAATTCTTACTTGCACCACTACTACATCTAGTTAGGATTTCATATCTTCGCATGGTATCATGGACTATGGCGATAATAGGATGAGTTCCTTGGGGTCTTCAATGTTGTGAGTAGGCAACTCATATTATTCTTTGTCAACACTATTCATATCTTGAAAACCTAGATCAATTGCATCATAGTCACTATATTCATCTTCTCCATTCATTGATTCATATCCTAAAGCATCATACTAATCATCCTCTTCTTCATAACTTAATAAGAAGGATCCTCCTTATAAGTAATATATTCCTCTCTACTCATTGAAAGGGGATTTTGATTGTTGAGGGTGTCAAGTTGAGCTTCCTACTACCTAATGTTTACAAGAAGTTGTTTTGTTCCTTTTGAGATGATATGTCACCTTCTTATGTTCAAATTCTTCATTGTATGACCTCTCAAGAGGAAGAGGATATTGGTTAGTATTATATATTTCTACATCCTAATAACCCAAGACAAATTTTTGTACATTATATAGTATTTATCCACAGTCATCCTATAAAAAAGCATAAAATTTATTTCTATATTTAGCCCCTTATTTTTCTAATCGATCCTCCTATTAATCAACAATGGTCATTTTTATTTTTGTTTCTCCACTATGATCCGATCTAGCAACTCATCTAGTTCATCATTACAAGCATATGATACGTTGGGAGAAGGGGAATACTAGTAAATAGGATATATGGTGAAATATATATCCATATCCCTTCTACCAACAACCATCTCATTTATTTCTTTATAATCCGACCTCTAAATTTGCTTATGTTTTCTAATTATGCTACTATTTGAATCTTCATAAGTATATAAGTGTTGATTTCTAAAATTGAGTTATGAATTCTCTACCTACAAAACTAACTTCTAAGACTTGATAGTTAGGTTTGAAAAAATAATGATTACTTTGAGCTTCTCATGATGGATTTCTTTGTGCATTAATTGAAGCTAAACTTTCTCCTTGTTGATACCAGGGCTTCCTTATTCTCTCCATCACAAATTTTATTTATTTACGTGTTTCTTTTTTGGTTCACTAAAATAGAGTCGCCCCTCGTCAGTTGGAAGAGACAAAACATTTTGTAGTAGCTAACAATTCAAATACCGGATTAGAATACTTCCCTATTATGAGTTACAAATCTCTTCAAAATAAAAAAATAGAATATCATCTTTACAACAATGTCAATTCGTTGGTAGAAGTTAATAGGATGCAAAAATTAATCAACAATAATGTACAATTTTAAATACTACAAATTACCAAGGTCCTCAATGTGATCTCATAAGTTTTATATCCCTAAAAACAAATTCAATTTTTTGGTGTAAGTTGAAAAGATGCCAAACTTACCCAAACTCGATTCAACTAGCCAAAATTGGAAAACAAATTGCAAATATTTTTTAAGATGAAAAGCAAGTTCACATTTTAGTAGCAACAATTAATATAATTATATCCCTAGCAATGATGGAAATTTGTAAGTGTAATATGATAGGTTTGCAACTTCAACACATAATAAAATACAAAATAATTATCACTGACAATGACAATGAATCACCCTTAGGTTATCCATGACAATGTCACCAATTTGTTGGTGATATGAGTTGTGGGTAAGTGCAAAATGATGGGGGGCCAAAAAGTGGCCAATTCACTTTTTCAACCCGAAATAGAAAAAACGTGAGCATGCTATAGTAAAACGCAATTATGTTATGGGTTGGTATTATCCAAGCCTAGGCTTGGTCATTACCAAGCCAAAACATGAGCGCGTTATGGTTTGAATTTAAAAAAATGTGCATTTTTTGAATTCAAAAAAGTATTGGAAAAAGGCGACCGCATTATAACGCTCTCACATTTTGTGAATGCATTGACAAAACGTGAGCACATTATAATGCACTCATAGTTTGGTCTACATTGAAAAAAAAATTCTTCGCTTTCTTCTTGTTATCTTTTAGGGAAACTATATACATGTCATGTATATAGTTTTAGGATGTTTGAGAGTGGTTTTGGATCTCTAGAAGTTATAATGCAAATTCTAGTTTTTGGAAGATCTTAAACAAATTTAGACTTGGTCAAATTTCAATAATTAGGAGGTCTAATTTTAGTAATCAGCAAGTTGTATTATTTCTCTGTCTCTATTTCACTCATTGTTTATCCCTTACACTTTAAAACTCTCTCACACTATCTCCATCTCTTTATCTATCTATCTCTCTCTCCCTTGAGCTCAAGAACTATATCTCTCTCTCCCCTTCCCACTGTAATTATCTCTATCTCCCTCCCTCCTTCCCTCTCTACTTATCTCTCTCTACTCTCTATCTCCCCTCTCACCTACCTCCCTCTATCACCCTACTCACTTACTTTCCTTAATCCCCACCTCTCCCTCTTTCTTCCATTCACTCTGACCTTAACCCTCTCTCTACCTCCCTCTCCATCCATAACACCCTACCAATCTCTCTTTATACCTCTCTATCTCACCTTTCTCTCCCTCCATCCCTCATTCCCTCTCTAGTCTCTATATATCCTCTCTCTCTACCTCTCCTTCCCTCTCTACTTATCTTTATCTCCTCTTTCCCTCTATCTACCTACCTCTCCCTCCATCACACTTTGTTTCTCTCCATCTCACCTCTCTCCCTTCCTACCTCTTCCTCCCTCTCTACTTATCTATACCTCCCCTCTCCATCCATCACAACCTACACTCTCTCTATTACTCTCTCTCTCACCTCCCACTCTCCATCCATACCCATTCCCCTCTCTCTCTCTACCTACCTCTCCCTCCATCACTCCCTACCACTCTCTCTCCCTCCATATTTATCTGTCTCTTCTTCCCTATCTACTCTCTATCTTCCACTCCCTCTCTCTACCTACCTCTCCATCCATCACACCCTACCACTCTCGCTCCATATACCTATCTATCTCACATTTCTCTCCCTCCCTACCTCTCCCTCCCTCCCTCACTCCCTCTCTACTTCTCTCTATCTCTCCTCTCTCTACCTTTAGTTCCCTCTCTAATTATCTTTATCTCCTCTCTCCCTCTCTCTACCTACCTCTCCCCCCATCACTCTCTCTATTTATCTCTATCTCACCTCTCTCTCCCTGCCTCTCCCTCCCTCACTCACTCCCTCTCTACTTCTCTTTATCTCTCCTCTTTCTAACTTTACTTCCCTCTCTACTTATCTTTATCTCCTCTCTCTACTTACCTCTCCCTCCATCACTCTCTCTATTTCTCTCTATCTCATCTCTCTCTTTGTCTCTTTACCTACCTCTCCCTCCCTCTCTACCTATTTGTATCTTCCCTCTCCCTCTCTACCTACCTCTCCATCCATCACTACCTACCACTCTCTCTATTGCTCTCTATCTCACCTCTCTCACCTCCCATTCTCTCCATCCATACCTCTCCATCTCCTTCCCTCTCTACCTACCTCTCCATCCATCCCTCGCTACCACTCTCTCTACACCTCTCTATGTCACTTCTCTCTCTCCCTCCCTAATTCTCTCACTCTCTCTATCTCTCTCTCTCTCTCCATCTTTCTCTCACTCTCTCATTTCCTATCTATTCTCTCTCTCTCTCTCTCTCTCTCTACTTCTCCCCTAAACATTATCCCTCAACCCTATACTTAAATCCATAACCCTACACTCTCAATCCTTAACCCTATGCCTTATGCCCTAAACCCTACACCCAACATCCTAAACCCTATACACTTAACCTAATACCCTCAAACCTCAACCCTCAACCCTATACTTAACCTGAAAACCTACATTCAACCTTGTACCCTCAACCTTATACCCAATATCCTAAACCCTAATCCCTATACCCTATATACTTAATCTGATGTAATCAGGGGAGGTCTGCAACACAAAAAATGCAATTCCAACTTGCAACCACAACTATCAAATCAAAACCTCATCAATTCACCAAAATCCACTCTTTCCCTTGTAGCATTGGGAAAGCACTCAATCGGGTATATCTTCACAATAATTTCCTTTTAATTCAAGATCTGACCTATTTTAGGGACCCATTTTGAAGATCCTAAACATATCAACAAATCACCAATGATTCCTTTGTAACAACTATCTCAACTTGGATTTTTATGCCTTTTAGGACTCAAATTAGCCCTCTTTTTCAAAGAAAATACTCACCAATATTTTCCAAACTTTGTAAAATCAATTGGTCAGCACTTCTCAGATGCTCAAACCAAGGATTTTACCACTTTTTGATAGAACTACAATCACCCAATGGCCAAACTACCAAACCCTCATTTTAAGCCTAGAAACCCTAGGGTTTATTAGAAATCAACTATCCAATGCTCACACAAACTTATGAATGCTTCAAATAGGTCCAACATGACCTTTACAAACTCAAAACAACAAGAAATCTTGCTTCCCTAACATAAAACTTGCTTTCACTTGTCAAAACATCACTTTTCCTCACAAAAAACATAATTTTCAAACTTAGGACTTCACGCCTAGCTCTTTCTCCAACCTCCCCTACTCTCACAAGACTCTCATACACTTTTCCCTAATAGGTTAGACCTATTCAATAAAGAAAAAGTTCAAACAGAAGGTGGAATGGGCTAAAACATGCTTTAAACTCTCAAACCCTTAAGTACCTTATTTTCAAACCAGTTAGAGAGATTTGTTTCTAAAATGCACCCAACTTAATGTAAATTCATCAAAATAGATTAAAAAGAGAGAAGAAACAATATAATTTTCTATTCCAAAACAAAATGAGTCAAGGAGATGTTGTGTGGGCCGTATAGTCCCAACAAACTACAGAAAATACATAATATGGAGTGAAAAATCATAATTTATTTTTATTGTTTCAATCTTCTACAATGCTTCAAAAACTTCTCCCAATGAGATCTTCATGCTTTTAATCTATTTCCCATGAAAACACAACCACTACAACTTCCAAAAACTAACATTTCAAAGGATATGACCATTGGTCTTCTAGTTTTTCCTTTTTGCAACATTTCCCATTTTACAATTTTGCAATTTTTTCAACTCCTTCCACAATTTGAAAACCAAACCAACTAAACACCTAATCAAGACACAAAATAGCCAATTACTGTTACCAAATTTTTGCCTCGGCTCAATTGGTGAAGCCGGTTGAATGTTGTTTATCATAAGGTGGAATTGCACTTAATTTCAAATACTGTTTCACATTTTTATCATTTTTCATTGAGAAACAGTTATACATTTTGAAGAAGAAAAAGAGCTTTCAGAATGTCATTCAAATGTTCCAGAAATGATAGAGATACAAAATTGGGAAAATAAGTAGGATAGCATTTGAAATGCTTTCATTTATTTCATAAAAACTCATCTTTTAGAAGGCTTCATTTCATTTCAACAATCAGAATGATATTACAACATTGCATGTAAATGCATTTTCTTTTCAGAAGAAAAGAAAAAATTGAAATCAAAGATCCACACAAGCCGTGGATGTGACTGTTACAATACATTTCTAATAGCACATTGCACTACTGAAGATGTAGAAAATAAAACATATAAGCGACGATATAATCATCATTGCCTGATTATCGACGTTTGATGTTGTATGATGCACCTTTGTCTTCTTGAGCTCCGTCGACCTGTAAGAGGAAAAGAGAGGTGTCAGTGGCCTTGATTATGAAGAAACCTATATGAGGCACCCACAATAATACAACCTACTATTAATCTTGCATTGAAATAATCAGTCAAGTGCAGTACGGAAGAAATCAGCTGAGGAGAAATAACAATATCATGATCACCATGTTCTATTTTTGTGCTAACATTGTTTGTGTCCATGTGCAGGTATAGGTAAAATCATGAAGCTGATCATTATTCGAAGACCAAGCATGTGGAGGAAAATGGGCTCCAAAAAGGGTAGAGCTCAGCATGCTGCCCTATTTATGAATGCGATGATTTACAGAGACATTATCATGTTCATCAAGAGAAGTGAAATACAACGGAAAGAGTAAAAATAGAGTTATTCATCAAGCAACTAAATCAACTATACATTCATAACAATTAGGTTATACTTTCTGAAGGCTATAGGTGAATAGTGAATTTAGTTCACTTAAGGAATTCAACTGAGTACATTTACATCAGAGAGCAAATTTTCAAGACTGTTTGTTAAGAGAAACATAAAAATGCATGAAGAGTACCATGTTACAGATGAGTACGAAATATAGATCAGACACTCAAGTGATTAATAAACTATCAATTTCAGCTTGACTGGTAATGCAGTGTATTCAAATGACAAATGGTAACCAATTCTAGTTGATCGATAAGCAAATACAGCTTTAAAAAAAAAAAATTGCCAGGTGGTTTGTGGTGCTGCAATGTTTCAAGTTAAAATCTCTATAAAGTGCAAATACAGAAAGCAATAGCAATGTTGCTATATGGTAAAAGCTGAGAATTTCAAAAGAGAGGTTTTCTGTGTGCCAATATTTAGATGATATAGTATCTGAGTATGGAAAACTATTTAGTGAAAAGCTATAGTAAGGACAGCTAGTTCATTTTGGATGGGATGGAGCTTCAAACCGGATCATGTATCAGAGGTTAGTGGAGGATAGCAATCGAATATGATGTGCATTCAAATTGTTTTAGTGAGTTATAGGTGTCAAGCAAGGCACACATGAATATAATTTTCAAAATCAGACTATGGAAGCATGAGAGTTCAACATGGCATGCCAATGATGCCTAAAGTATAAACAGTCACAAGAGGAATCTTTTAAAATCATATGTCTATAGTATTATAATGTTTCAATCTAAATCTGTTCGAGGTAGAAGACAAAAGTTGCTATGTTAAGATTAAGGAAAGTCAAAAGACACTGTTGTGCGTACAAAATACAAGCATGAAGATCCTTCTCTTCACAATGGACAAATACAGAAGCATGCTCAAGATATTGCACTATTTTGCCAAGATTTTAAATACCTAGAGAACATTTTCAGAATGTGCATTTGATGTATTTAAAAGGTAGTTTGCAGTTCCATGACAAAGATAAATTCTATGACAAGAGGAATCAGATGTTTTTATCAAAAGGAAACAAATATAAATCAAGCTTAGGTTTTATACAGCTATCAAGGAGAGCTACAGAAATGCTGAAACAAAATACCGAGTAATATGAGTCAATGAATTAACTACAGAGAAACATACAGATTCTTATTATTCTCGCCATGAGTTATCATTTTTGAAGTGATGCAATGAGGATGCTTCCTTTTCATGAAGTGCAGAATGCCAAGAAAATAAAATGAATATATGGGCATTCAAGTTATTCTTTTGTTTCAAGGGTTCGAAATAATCCATTGGTTCATTTGGGTAGAGCCCATATGAATAGATCATATAAATAGAATTTGTAGTTTTGAGTCTCAAATATCCATTTCCAGGGTTTCATTTAAAGTGCAAGAATTGCAATAATGGAGTTAACCCATGTGAGTTTTTTACATAAAGCAGCAGTAGAATACAAAAATGCATTTTTTCTGTGACTGAATCAAGCTTCGGAGGAAAAGAAAATATAGTTTTCTTTAGAGTTTTCAAATACCCACATTTAGTTTCATTTTAAAATACGGAACATTCAATTACAGTGATAGCCCATGAGAGGAGACAGCAAGAAAATGTGAAGATGCTGGTTTCCTGAGTTGGGTTGAGCAATAAAAGGAAGAAAAGACAACTTTATTCACATTTCCATGATACCCACAAGCGGGGATGCTCTCAAATATACATAAAGAAGAGTTTGATGTTCTGGGTCGAGCCCAAAACCCAAGATAATGCTTTCTACAATGTACATCTGGTGCGGCCTGAACATGACCAAAATTCATAAACAAAGAAAGAAACCCTCTAAGTCTCCGGAGAGCAAATGTTAGCAAAGAAAGTTACCAGTCCAGATTTATGGAAAAGCACCCTAGCCGCAGCCAAGAGTTCCAGAAAGCTTCCAAATGCCAGTGGTCGAGCTTTCAATGAAGGTCGAGCTCACACAACAATTCAAGTTGCCAACATAGAAAATTCAAGAAAAATGTATTAGAGGCTGTGTATATCCGCGGCCTCAAGACCAGAAGAACAAAATAAGAGGCCATAGAAACTATGAAGCTGTGTGCAGATGGCTTACCCTTGTGCTTAGACCAGAAGAACGAAACCCACAAGGCGAGCTTCCTCTTAGAGCTTTTTAGATGAACACAAGATTACAGCAGGTCGGCCAAGCTTAACAATGCACAGAAGGTGCAAGGAGAGATCAGGGATAAATGTGATAGGCCACGACCTTGGGGTCTTTTAATATTCAGAATGAAGTGAAAAAAGGCTATTATACTGTGAAGCAAAGCTTACCCACTAGAGATTTAGCTATCTAAAGAAGCATGATGAAGTTCTCAAGGCACACGAGTACCAGTCCAAGCTCAACTGTTATGGCGGCGTGCTCTCAGACATAGCTCTTTTCCTTCAAGTTGGAAAGTGTGAAATTAGTGATCATTAGGGTTTGACTTCGTTTTGATCAAAACCCTAATTCAACCTTATGATGATCCAAAATATTCGATTAGAACACATGTTGAATTTCAAATGGAGGCCAAACCTTTGCATTATGATTTATTAAAATCTAAGTTTAAATGTATATGAGGGGGCTGAATTTTCTTTGTTAGGTCGAAGGTTAAGTCTTTAAGACTTATTCTTTCCTTAGTGGGTTATGAATACTTGGATATAAAAAATCAATTAAGGGTGAATTGTGAATACCTTATGACTTAGGGTCAATTATATTTTAGGGTTATGATTTTAATTGATTTTAGAGAAATCAATGGAGGATTTTTGATAAGGTGTGAAGAGATAATTATGCGTTTTATTTTTATGATTTTGTGAGAAAATAAAAATATTGTAATGGAACGATAAGGAGCTTTTCTTTTTTTTTGCAAAATATTTTTAATCTTTAATTGCAAAAAAAGAAGAAGATAAATTGTGCAAATCTGTAATCCTGTAAAGCAGAATCATGAAACAATCTTTTATAAATTGTTTTATGTTTTCTTGCTATTTTTAGTAGATTTTTGTTGACTTTTCCTCTTGGTCGGATTTCCGACCTATCTTGGAGAGATAAGATGTTTTTTGAGCTTTTAAACCAAGATTAGCCTATTTTTAGAGGCTTGACAGTGTGATCATAAAAGCAGTATGCTTTTTCTACTTTTAGGCAGTTTTTTGAGATAGTTTGAAGGCCTTTTCCTGGAGCTTTTTTCTGAGCTCGGATTAGGGTTTTCTTGAGAGTTATTCCTTTCAAAAGACTTAGTCTTTTTAGCTCTCCTCTCTCAGTTCAGATCAGAGTTTTCTTGCTCAGACACTTTTTTTTGATCTTGTAAACCTTTTTGGTACTCAGTTTCAGATTCAGGAAAAGACTCTTTCAGTTTTAATAGAACAGATTTCTCCTTCTTATCTTTTGTCTCGAATTTTGTAATGGCAATATGATGTATTTGTGTTTTCAAACCATAATCCTTTTATGTCTTGCTGTTATAGGTTGTGTTTCAAAATTACATGCTTCAGGTTGCATGTTGTATTTGTTTTCCAGATCTTCATGCAAATCACTGATGGGATATGTGCCAATGAGATTGTGAGAATTAATGTAATACAAAAGCTGTTATGAGTGGTTAAGTCTAAATTTTCATAAGTTTGGTGAATCATATGTTAGTCATACGCTTTATTTTCAAGTTATCTTTTACCCCTTTCCTCAGAGGTTATTTTAGAATAGAATTCATCATTCAGAGAACTAGCTCACTCTGGAGATTCCTCTTTCATTCAGATCACCCACATCTGAAAGAGGTTTCCATGTTTTAGTAGATTGTTGAATATTGCATTTAGCAGGGTGCAAAGCTATTGACAATAGTTTTTGGCATGCCCGGTGGGACTCTAAAAATCAATTTTAGAGAAGTTTTAATCCTTTAAGGTTGTTGTTTGGTATATGCAGCAAGTTATTCATCCTTTTGGAGGCTCTTTTTCAATATACTTGGCAAATCTGTTCTCTGATTTTCAAGCAGATCCAGTGTGAACAACACACAAAAGAACACATACTGAAGGGTTGGGTGTTCTCTTCAGAATTATCAGCCTTTGGAGGAAGAATCATCACACACCATGGCGACTCCAAGAAGCCTTTTATGGTTTCAGAATGATCAAGTGTTGGTATGCTTTTAAAAATTCTAATTTTTGCTTGTTTTTAATCCTTCTAATGAACAAGCATGTCGAGGCTTCATGACAACATGTCATACCATCCACCATATCATGAAATCCCTACGTATCCATACTCATATCAACCATATCAACATAATCATGTTGCTGGTTTCAATTCTCTGGCTTTTCAAAACCAACATCCACTTCATAATTGCCACCCACCCACCCCTACTCAACCTCCATCTCAGTTGTCATATTCCCCAAATAAGTCCCAACATATTGAAGACTTGAGCTTTGGAGAAATATTGTTGAACTATGAAAGGAAAATGAGAGAAATAGACCAGCAGAAGGAGGTGGCAACTATAAAGAGTACGTTGCTTGAGTTCACGAAGTAACTAGAGGAGATCAAGAGACAACATGAATATAACCAGCAACAGGAGGAGATGGCCTCTAAAACTTGCAATCCCAAGTTTCCAAAAACATAATCCCTTGCAAGTCATGGAAAATGGTTATAGTCAGCCTAGTGCAACTCTAGATCAGCCCCTTGAACAATAGTTTTCATCTCAGAAAACTCAAGAATTCTCCCAAGCTTCTTCACTTGAAGAATCCATGGTTGAACCCTTTGATCAGGATACCCTGCGCTTTATCGAGGAGCTTAGGAGGGTAAATCCATTGCATTTAGCTTTGGCATTTACCGTTTGCAGCAGTAGGAGATAAGTCAGGAGAAGCCTTCCCCTGATGAATCCTCCCATGTTTTCACTAATGAGCTACCTTGTTTTGAGGAAGATGATAAAAAATATTCAGAGGAACAATTGTTGCAAAATATAGAGCAGGCGGTTGTTGTTGACTGCACTCCTTTCTCGGCTGAACCTAAGAGTGTTGCATGTGCAAAGCAAGTGGGTTCATGGGAACAACATAATATCAATGATTATTTCGAAGTACCAAGTTGGCACAACGATAAAGAAGACTCAGAATGTCAAGAGAAACTCCTGCAAGAGCTAGAGGAGGTTGTGTTTGAGGAACCACAAAATTCTAGATCAAGAAATGGTTGACAGTTCTCAAGTTCCGTCTAATTTGTTCAATGAGTTACCATTTTTTGTGGATAGTGAAGACAACATATCTCAGATTACATCCATACCAGCTCCAGAGCAGCGGGAGATGGTTCAGAATTCTGATGCTTTGATACCTCAGAAGAGCTGTAGTAAGGTAGAAAATAGTCTCCCTTCATAAAGAACTGAAGATGAGAGGGAAGAAGACATGTTTTGGGATGACCTAGAGACTTTTGTTTCACATCTAGATGCTAAACGCTCATTTTTTGAAAGAGATGGTTTGGAGCAGCAACTTGAAGAGGTGATAGGGGTGTCCAAACTCGATGTGGGAAAAACATGGTTTTCGAATACCAAAACCTTGATAAGCACAGTACAATAGCTCGAATAGAACAAAATCAAATTGAGTAAAAGGTGGATACTGTTTTCCAAAGTAGGGGTCTTGATATCTTTCCAAGTTTTCATGAAGCTGGTCAAGAAGATCTTTTCCAAGTGGACATTTTTTCTGCTTACGCTTAGAGGATATGCCAATATTTATGGAGGAGGCTAGCTCACCAACCATGGAGGAGGGGTCAGTATGGCAGGCCATTATGCAAGGAGAGGATGGTGTTGTCATCAATGATCATTTAGGTTGCTTTACTTCCAATCCAAGGCTCTCGAGGGGATGTCCTATTAGGCACCTAACTCGATTAGAAATGAGCAAGGAGAAGCAGCCCCATGATAATGCTAATGTCGAGCAGCAAATGAGGTATTCAATTATACATGAGCCGTTCATTTTTCCACCCAATCACCATTGGTTCAAAATTCTAGATACGTGGGTAAGTGATTCCTTTTTCCTCCTTGGAAGGGTGTTGCAACAAATTGCTAAAAATTTGATATTTCTCCACATCTTTTGGTGAATTTACAAGCTGATTAAGCTTTGCAGATTACAAAGAAAGGGCAGTTACTTTTTTGAGCCAGTTAATGGCTTTATTTAAACAGTCTTGGCATCATTTAGTGTAGGATAGAATAGTTGTAGTCAATAAGTGCTTTTTGCACATTTACTTTCAGTATTTTGCTCTCCCTAAGCGCTATTGTGCATGTTTTGTTGGCCATCAGGGCCTGTTAGTTTGCTTTCGGTTATGTTTTGTTTTCTTGCCACTGTTTTGGAGTGTTGCTGTTCAAGTTTTTGAGCTTCAAGAAGGGGTAGAATTGACTCTGCACCCAATGAATTGTTTAAAGGCCACTAATCTATGCTTAGCAGGCAAGCATATAGCGGAAGTCGCCAAAATGTTACCAAATTTTCACCTCGGCTCAATTGGTGAAGCTGACTGAATGTTGTTTATCATAAGGTGAAATTGCGCTTAATTTCAAATACTGTTTCACATTTTTATCATTCTTCATTGAGAAATAGTTATACATTTTGAAGAGGAAAAAGAGTTTTTGGAATGTCATTCAGATGTTCCAAAAATGATAGAGATACAAAATTGGGAAAATAAGTAGGATAGCATTTGAAATGCTTTCATTTATTACATAAAAACTCATATTTTAGAAGGCTTCATTTCATTTCAACAATCAGAATGATATTACAACATTGCATGTAAGTGCATTTTTCTTTTCAGAAGAAAAGAAAAAATTGAAATCAAAGATCCACACAAGCCGTGGATGTGACTGTTACAATACATTTCTAATAGCACATTGCACTATTGAAGATGTAGAAAATAAAACATATAAGCGACGACATAATCATCATTTCCTGATTATCGACGTTTGATGTTGAATGATGCACCTTTGTCTTCTTGAGCTCCGTCGACCTGTAAGAGGAAAAGAGAGGTGTCAGTGGCCTCGATTATGAAGAAACCTACATGAGGCACCCACAATAGTACAACCTACTATTAACTATGCATTGAAATAATTAGTCAAGTGCAGTACAGAAGAAATCAGTTGAGGAGAAATAACAATATCATGATCAACATGTTCTGTTTTTATGCTAACATTGTTTGTGTCCATGTGCAGGTATAGGTAAAATCATGAAGCTGATCATTATTCAAAGACCAAGTATGTGGAGGAAAACGGGCTCCCACAAGGGTAGAGCTTGGCATACTGCCCTATTTATTAATGGGCTGATTTACAGAGACATTATCATGTTCATCAAGAGAAGTGAAATACAACGAAAAGAGTAAAAATAGAGTTATTCATCAAGCATCTAAATCAACTGTACATTCATAATGATCAGGTTATACTTTCTGAAGGCTACAGGTGAACAGTGAATTTAGTTCACTTAAGGAATTCAACTGGGTACATTTACATCAGAAAGCAGATTTTCAAGACTGTTTGTTAAGAGAAACATAAAAATGCATGAAGAGTACCATGTTACAACTGAGTACAGAATATAGATCAGACACTCAAGTGATTAATAAACTATCAATTTCAGCTTGACTTGCAATGCAGTGTATTCAAATGACAAATGGTAACTAGTTCTAGTTGACCGATAAGCAAATACAACTTTTAAAAACAAAAATTCCCAGGTGGTTCGTGGTGCTGCAATGTTTCAAGTTAAAATATCTACAAAGTGCAAATATAGAAAGCAATAGCAATGTTGCTATATGGTAAAAGCTAAGAATTTC
>VDFB02040209.1:0-11189 GCA_007258455.2 Sequoia sempervirens | reverse complement strand
TATCATGATGGTGTTTCCTTTTGTTGAGATTTCAATTTAATGTAACTTGATACTGTGATTTTATCCGTTTGGTTTTGCAAACATTATGTTGTATTGTGAATTGTAAACCCCGTAAACGTGATGTTTTGTCTGCATTGTTTATGGACCTGTCAGTATCTCCTAGCATGGAGGGAGTGGACCTTTGGGTTCCACGTGGTCGGGAGGAAACCGTGCTCTATCTTCCTTGTATTTTCTTGCAGTTGATCCTATGCTTGCAACAGGTTCCAGTTACTACTTTGTTTGTGACTGTTGATGCATAGCTTGTTCGTGGATATTATATCAGATGTCAGATGAACACTATATGTTTTGTAAAATTATCTCTTGTATAAGAGTGTATTGATTGTACCACCTTTGATGTATGGAGATTCTTTGAAATCTCACTTTATGTAAAATGGACATTTGAGATATTTGATTGTATGTAGTTTTATAAACTGGATCTTACATGAAATCAAATTTGTACTTTTGTTGATGATCAATGTGTTGAGTTTAATTATTAAGTTTATGTAACAACATCTTGGAAAAACTTTATAACATATGTGTAAACAATAAAAAAAAATTATTCTGTTAACTTTGTTTTTGCTCTTTGTTATAACGTAACTAAGTCGGGGCGTTACAGATTGGTATCAGAGCCAAGTTCTAACATTGGGTGCTCTTGTTAAATGAGCCCATTAGGTTGTTTAGTAAGTTAGACTTGGTTGTTATGTTTTCCATTTGCTTTGTTTGTCTTATAACAAGACTTGTCTTGGTTTGTGTGTAGGATCATGCCTAGGCGTCGTGTTAGAGGTCGTGGTCGAGGCCGAGGTGGTGGCCATGGGCCAAACCGCCAAGTTACTCCCCCTCTGATCCCTCATCAAAGTGATTAGGCAGAACATTTGGGTCCGCAGTTGGATCAGGGTAATGAGGCACAGATTCTGGAACAGTCAGTGGTAGAGGGGTCACAGTTACGCCCTTTACTAGAGGAGGTCCTAGCTCGACTTGGACCTAGACAGGAAGTGGAACAAGAAGTGAATAGAGAACATGATAGATCTCCGAGGAGAGTTGATGATTCAGTGCAGCAGGATGCCATTATTGCAGGTCACATGCGAGATTTGTTGAGGGAACTTCCTCCTACATTTGATGGATCTGGTGGTGGTTTAGAGGCAAAAACTTGGTTGCTTGATTTGGGACGATGCTTTGCAATGCATCCTTATGGCAGCAATACTCGTGCTCATTGCGCCATAATGCATCTTAGAGGCTTTGCCTCTACTTGGTGGCGATTGGAGGAGCAGAAGCTCCATCTAGAGATTGGTGCAGTCTCATGGGATATGTTCCTGGAGAGATTCAGAGCACGTTTCCTGTCTGAGCATTGGAGGCAGCGACGTGCGGATGAGTTTCACGATCTTCGTCAGATGGCTATGTCCGTGGAACAGTTTGAGCGCAGGTTTTATGAGCTCAAGCAATATGTAGGGATTGTGGACGATGAGTCAATGTTGGTGTAGCACTTCATCAGGGGCTTAAACTCCCGTATTAGCGGTGGAGTCAGAGTCTTTGAGCCGAAGACTATGGAGGTTGCTGTGGAGAAGGCACGAATAGTTGAAGAGAACCTTGCTATGGCATTGGGTGGACACACTGGAGTACAGATAGGCAGTGCTCCTGTTTTAGGTTTTGGTCAGAGTGGTGGTTAGTTTCAGATAGGTGGTTCCTCTAGGAATCAACAAGCACCCATTAAGGGTGGACAACAACAACAACGTAATCAACAAAAGAATAAGAATACACAATCTCAACAGGGTAACAATTCTCGATCTCAACATAGTGGTGGTTGGATTCAGAGAGAGAGAGATCAGAGTTGGCAACAAGTTCAACATGATCGTTTCAATCAACCAGCACATATTTCTCAGTCTATGGTTAGTGGAGGTAGTTTTCCATGGTCTAGTGTACCTCCAGGAGATAGAGGATTTGGGAGGAGTATAGAATGTTTCACTTGTGGTCAACAAGGTCACATTTCTCGTCAATGTCCTCAAAAAGGCACTTTTGGGTTTAGTCAAAGACCGGTGGCTTCTAAGCCAATAGTAGGAGATGCAGGAAGTTCACATAGGGTGTTTACCGCAGTGGATAACCGCCAAGTCGAGCACTAAGGTGCAGTCGAAGAGGTTACTGGTGGAGGACAAGCATCATTCTTTGGGAACCATGCACATCCTTCAACGTCAGGATTTGATCCTCAGGGATCGAGACGTTGACTAGATATGGGTCCAGTGGGTCCCCACTAGCGAGTCTTCTATCTCTTCAAAGGACGTATTTTGGATGTGTGTTTTATTTATTTTCTATTTGAAGGCTTCCAGGAGTAAGCCTTATCCTAGGGGGGGAGGATGTAGTGTCCCTCCAGTTTAGACATACTATTTAGTTTGATTCTCATTTTGTTAGATGTGCTTAGTAGATTCTAGATACTATGTTGTTTTGATTTTTGCGGATGATACATTGACATCCTGGTTGTTTGATTATGTTGGTTCGATGATACTGTGATAGTTTCATTCATGATATAGCTTATTGGTTATGATTATTGCTTATGTTATCATGTTGTTATGATTGTATATGATTGATCTTGCTCGTTTGTGTTGGTGGATAAGACAGTGTAGCATTACTCATTCGTGAGTACCCTGCTATGCTGCAATTCTTATTCACGGTGTGTTTTCTAACATGAGATTATATATATACATGTTTTAACTTTGATGTTTTCCTGCAGACACAGGTACCGGGTAACAGCTCCACCTGCTTGTCAGGTCTGAGTGTACCCTAATACATTATAAATATGTTGTCGGAGGTATTGACAGGTCCTTTTAAACCATCGTTCGTTTTTGAACGAGTATCCCTGTGTTACCCTGTATAGCCCAATTTGTCTTGTCATGTTTAAATATATATTGTTTTGTGTTTGCGTATTTAATATTGATTTTATTAACTATTTATTAATGTTTACGCCAACATTTGTGATTTAATTTATTAAGTTAAATTAAATATGTTGTTGAATTTATCAATGAAAGTTAATTCCTTGCAATGTTTTAATTAAAATAATATTATTGTTGTTTTAATTGTGCAAATTTAATTGTGTGAAATAGATATCTTTTAAAGCAAGATATTTTCGACGAGATAAGGATCTTTGATTGTCAGTTAAAGGTTTGTTCTGATATTTTAAGAATGAGTTGAACTAAATGAGCTATTTACAATGCAAATTGATCTGTCAGTTAAGTTTTGTGATTGAAAGTGAATTGCATGAATTAATATCAAAAGGAGGGATTTTGGGGGATTTGTGCATTTACGGGAGGATTTCTTACGGCAGCAATTTTTAGCAAAATTTTCAGTACAACAATTGTTTAGAAGAATTTTCTTTAAGATTATGTTTGCAAGCGTGATTTGAAGTTGGTTTTATTGGAATTTCACCATCGAAGCCTAGAAAATTAATCAAGGAATCAACAAAAGTTTTAGAATTCGTTTCAGCTTGATATCCAGCATTGTCCAGGTTTTCCTCTTTTCGAATTTTTGTAAAATCTTTTCTGCGATCTTCTTGGAAAAATAATGATTTGTCAAATCTGTAAATTAAACAGAAAATTGTTAGAATAAGCAATTAAATATTAAACAATAAATAAATAAACAAAGTTGCCATAAATTCTAAGAAAATAGAAATTTAGCATTTGTTCTTAGAATTGAAAACGGTGGTAAATTGTTCCTGAATATCTGATGGTTTATGGAAATGATCAATATAGATTAAAGAACAAATTTAGTGAACATTTGATAGAATGTTGTTTTGATAACCCTACAATACGATTTGGGTAAGAAGTTTAAAAAAAAAAAACTAAATCGTTACCCTTTCTTTATCGATTTTACCTTTGGATTGAAAATTTAACCTTTCCGGTAGTAGCAATGTTCATTATGATCATGGAATTTTATTTTAAATTTATGACATTCCTTAGCTGTTAAAGTCTAACCTGTCTTATTATACCACTATATTGTATTTAAGCCATATTCTACTTTATAGAGAAGTGGGTTTGTATATTTAAAAATATATATAAATAATAATACCCAAAACGCCCACTGACACCTAGTAGCTTTTCTAAGGCTCAAAATTTGGTTTATGTCTTTCTTCCTATAGGCGAATCTTTGAATTATGATATGAACTATTCCTTATAGCTGAGCGAATTTTCCTTTGAAATATTTATACTTTGTCTATAATATTCCTTCCTTACGCCTTTATCTGGTTTCTTTAACTTTATATTGATTCTGTGAATCAAGGAAACCATATGATATTCTTACAAATTATAAATGTTACCAAATATTAAAAAAAAGAAAAAGGGCGTAAATATTAGGATACTTGAGTTTTTCCTTTAAAACCTTTCCATGATAATAATGTAACTGCATGTTCTTTTCTGTGAAATATTGTGGCTTCTTCATGCGCACCTGGTGTCATCGTGAAGTAATTTTGTTTTGTAAATTTTTATAACTATTGGTAATTATGAAATTTCTGTCAAACAACTTGCTGAGCTTAGTGTTGGTAACCGTTCTTTCTGCTTGTGCTTATTTAAGTTTTAAGTAGTAATAAATTTTGTTAAACATGTGCATGATGCACAAGGGATACACGGAGATTTCTGTTTCTTGATGAATTCGCATGGTGATCTTTACTTTCTGCGGTATTCTCTTAATACTGAAATTCGTTTGTATATGAGAAATTTTGTTTTAATGCCTTTGACTGTAGCAGCAGATCTGAGATAATAAAGCATCTTTCTTTTAATACTCGAATCTTGTGTCTCTAATCTTATGCAATATGTGCTAAAGGTAGAATCACATCTATGCATGCGTACTGAAGATTTCTCACAGTTATGTTTTCATTTTTATCTGAAGCTATTAACCAGTCTAGAACGAACTCCTTCTCTCTGCATGCAATATTCAGTGTAGAATCTTTGTTAATAACTATCAGACAGATTTTTACTGAGTGTAAATATTAGTTAAGTGCGAATTAAAGAATAGCAAAGAAAAGATATTTAAGACTTTAAATTTTATGAAAGTTAAATATTTTTAAAAATTGCGTTGAAAATATTATTGTGTTAAGTGGTTGAATTACTTAAATATAAAGAATATACAATATCCTTATTTTATAATGTAAATAAATACATTTTCTTTAAAATTATTTAAAGAATATATATTAATAGTTTTAGTTTGCCTACCAAGAATTTTTAATTCATTATATTTTAGTTAATTGAGATTATTAAGGGATAGTTTATAGAATTGTAATGTGATTTATCTAATTTCTTTAAAAGATTTAAAATATCTTTATTCTATATGTTATTGATGTGTTTTCTTAAAATAGTGTGATCAATTAGTATTTATAGTTTGTTTATTGTGGATTCTTAACTCTTGAAGTTTGGGTAAATTGTAACTATTTGGTGTGTATGTTAAATGTAATATTAACGATGTTTATTTTTTTTATTTCATCAAAATCTTGAATAGTGGAATTTGTAAGATTATTACGTTTTTGACATGGTGCTCATGTTACAATTATTTTTATGTGGGGGTATAGCTTTGTATCATTTTGTGGTCTTTTGAAGTGACATTCTAGAGATTGTGAATTGCCTCTAGTGAAGGACATAAACATTGAGGTTTTGATTTTTGTGCTTGATAGCTACCCCTAGATTGATTTTATGTTGAGTCATGTTATAGAGAGAGTGGCTTGCGGTAGGGGCCGAAATTCAGAAGTGATTGTCTGGGTAACCTAACGTAGGTGTGTTAATTAAGTGATAACCTAACTAATATATTAGGGGTTGGGTAGTTCTAAACACTAAATCAGATAATGGTATGCCTTGCCTACTTCTTAACGCTCGTTTAGGTTGAGAAAAGGCTGAGAAGGCCTGGAATGGCAAGTCGCCATCTTGTCCTCTTGAAAGATGTAACGACACCGCATTAGTCTGCATAGGGGCCGAGAATCGGTAGAGGCTACCAGGGTAACTCTTGGTGAGGGCCGGTAGTCTAGGAAGATTCACCAGGGTAACCTATCCCGACAATGTGATGACACTCTCTTAGTCTATATCATGATGGTGTTTCCTTTTGTTGAGATTTCAATTTAATGTAACTTAACACTGAAATTTTATCTGTTTTGTTTTGTAAACGTTATGTCGTATTGTGAATTGTAAACCTCGTAAACATGATGTTCTGTCTGCATTGTTTGTGGACCTGTCAGTATCTCCTAGCACGGAGGGAGTGGACCTTTGGGTTCCACGTGGTTGGGAGGTAACCGTGCTACACCTTTATTTGAACTTTCTTGCAATTGATCCTAAGCTTGCAGCAATTTCCAGTTACTACTTTTTTCGTGACTGTTGATGCGGAGCTTGTTCATGGATATTGCATCAGATGTTAGATGAACACTATATGTTTTGTAAATTATCTCTTATGTAAGAGTGTACTGATTGTACCACCTTTGATGTATGGAGATTCTTTGAAATCTCACTTTATGTAAAATGGACATTTGGGATATTTGATTGTATGTAGTTTTATAAATTGGATCTTACATGAAATCAAATTTGTACTTTTGTTGATGATCAATGTGTTGAGTTTAATTTATTAAGTTTATGTACAACGTCTTGGAAACTTTATAACATGTGTAAACAATAAAAAAAAAAAATAAAAAATTATTCAGTTAACTTTGTTTTTGCTCTTTTGATTTAACGTAATTCTCCATGCTACAAACTAATTCATCCACATCTTTTGATTTAGAGTCTTCAATTTATTATAATATTGGTTCATAAATATCAATTTTCATATAAAGGTATTAATATTCATAAATTACATCTCACCATGCTCTTGCATTTTCAGTATAGATTTCTTTGACTGGTTTATTTTTGCAAGAGCAATTTGGAGCAATATGACCAGGTTTATTACATATGTAGCAAATAATTTTTTGGACTAGGGTCTTGGAGTATGGTTCTTGCACATATATTTATGTTTGGGAGAATAAATATGGTTCTAAGGAAATGTGTAACAATTGAAGGAAAAATCATGTGATTTGTTCACATGTTTGTGATATTTTATGTCAGACTTGGTGAATGGATTGCAACCATATGTTTGTCTTTTAGGGAATTCAGGAGCAAGGCTTTGTGCTTGGTTATTGCATAATTTTTCTTGGTACTTGAATTCATTGATGAACTAAACATATTGCTCTCTGGCTAATCCAATCAAATCTACTATAGAAAAATTAGAAACAATAACTCCTTTTGCTTCTAAGTACCTTTTGACTTTATCATATATGCCATATGGGAGACCTTCTAAATATTTGAGTTTGATCAAAATATTTTTTGAAGATTTTTTCATATGCAAGTTCTTTGAATTGGATGGAATATTCCTTGAAGTCTTTTAGAACACAAAACTTCATATTATACATGGTTTGAACATTCGTCTCAAATTTTCTAATAGGAGGAAAAAATTCTTGAATAAGGAATTGTGTGAGGGAATGTACAAGATCTAGATGGAAATATACCAATCTATATTCTTTTCATTTATATCCTTTCCTCCCCACCATTTTGTATCGATTCCCCATAAGTATTGGGCAACAAGTGTAGCAACTACATCTGTAGCTATTTGAGTTATAGCTTGGATTGTACCAAAGATTCTTAACCATGCTCTATTTTTTGTATACGATTCAATTCGTGATCAATATTTAGATACTAGGGAGTAATAGGGATACTTAAACCCAAAATCATTGTGAAAGGATGATCTTCATCACTCTTTTTAATTCATTTTTTGTAGGAAAATGTTTGTTGTCTAATTTTAGAAAACATATATGATGATGTTGAAGCAAAGAATACATATTTCTCCCTTTTCTTATCTCGGTCTTTCTTTTCTTCTATTTCAAGCTAGTCTAGGATTTCTTCTAATTCCTTACACTTATGATCTATTCTATCAAACCTCTAGTCAATTTTATGTACATTGTCTCCTAATGAATAAATATTATTTAAAGACTATTCAAAATACATTATGGTTTCAAAATAATATTTCTTAGTTTGTTGCATATAAATATTATTTTTAGAAGAAAATTGGAGATTCCTGTCACACTTAGAATATATTCTCCCTATTGTAATATGTCTTATGTATAGGAAATCCTTACATAGATCATCAAAATTATCTTGCATGTGGCTTGCAAATCTGGCTATAAAATTTATGTGTTTATAATCTATGCCATGCTCCTTGTCTTTTAGTTTTGTTGGTTGGAAAGAATATTGAAAATGGATAATTTCTCCATCAAATGATCTATGGCTTCCTCTCAGAGGTGGCCATCTTCTTCCTTTATAAAAGGATACATTAATTTCTTTAAATATTTCTAGAGTATTTTCTCTAGGTACAGGCATGCTCATATTTGTAAAAGGTAAGTTTTCTCTATAATACTTGATTTTCCCTTATGATCAAGCTCTAGGCCCTAATTTATTGGTTGATATTCAACTTCTACAAAAATTTGGGCCTTTCTAGTAGTTCTACTTCCTTCACATTCTTCGAGCCTTTTGAAAGATGATCTTGTTGATATAAAATTGGGGTTTGGAGAAGAATGTGTGAAATATGATTGTGATAGACTCTTAGGAAATACATGAATAGAGTTTCATTTGACTCTATGAATTGAATATTTTACCTCTAGTATCTTGGGGGCTACATTTTTCATCCAATCAAGTTTCAAAGCTTGTGGAATTTCTATAGTATTAATATGGCCTTTTTTACAACTAGACATATCCATTTAATCTTTTTGCATAAGGCTTTCTAGTATTCTTGGGTGATTTGAACTTTTTATATTGTACAAGAATTATATTTGGATACTAGCATACTTAAATTTTCCAAATATTTCCAAACCATATATCAAATAGAATAAAGCCCAACATTCTAAAGAATCATATTTTACTTCATCACATCCTTTATCTTGGGGACATACAATCAGGTTTGGGTAAAGCTCAAAATTTATTGCATTTTAATTTGGTCTAAATCTAGAGAAGATAATTGACAAGCATGTTCATATTAGACTTTCCTTTTATCACATAGTGAAACATAAGACACATGTTTAATATTATTAGGGACACAAGAGATAATATAAACTAGAATGGTACCAAAATGTACAAAGTCTACTTCTTTATTACTGTTGATATAATCTATTTCAGATTTTGGGAAAATAGGTAGGAATTTTTCCTAGAATGTTTTGGTAGGATTATATTATAAAATTAATTCTACAACCTTTAATCTTGGATTAAAAAAATTCTTAAAATTTGAATTGGAAATTAGATTCTTTAAGAGACTAGGCTTTAAAGAATAATTATAAATATTTTCAACCTTTAAATTTGGAGGTTGATATGTAGATATAACACTTATAATTTCTTTAATTGTGACTTTTAATTTCTTAGGGAAAAAACTGATGTCTTCACCACTTTTAGGTCATCAAGGGTGTCCATGGATAACTAATCAAGTTCTTATATTCAATACATTTGCATCTATAACTATTGCACTTATGATGGCATTCATCATCAAATTATGGTTCCTTGTACTCCTCAATAGAATGGTGTTTTAAAATACAAGGACATATCAGTCAAGGATATGGAAAATTATATGATTTAGTCTCATTCTATGGCTCCATCCTTTTGGAATAAGTTAATCAATTGTGCTAATTATATTTATAAATTCATTCCTCATAAGGAAATTCAAAATATCACTTCAAAGGAGGCTTGTTCCAATATCAAGCCCGATGTTTACTACTTTAGGGTATTTGATAGTAAATCTTGGGAATTCATACCAAATGGTTAGTGTGATGCAATAGAGAGAAGAGTCAAACATTCAATGGTTTTGGCTATTTTGAGGATGTTAAGGCTTATCAATTATTTGATCCTACCAATAGAGATTTCCTCTTTTATAGAGATGTTTAGTTTGATGGTTCTTTCCTATATTTAAATTTTATATGCGATTCTTCCTCACTACCTAATTTTTCCTTCAATATCTCATGAGGATGCATGTGCATTTGAAGATAATTCAAATTTTGTTTCTAATGGTTTTGTACAATCATCTCCTACTCCACCGCTTTTTCCTCCTTTCACTCATATTTTTTCCAACTGGGTTTTCACTACTATTTAGGAGGCTATATCTTTAGTTGTTGATCCTATGGATTTTCATTAAACTCACTCTTTTTCTTTTAGTTCCAATATTATAATTCATGCTACACCTATTGATCTATATATTTTTTAAAAGTATTCAAGTATTTTATCATGGGATCAAGCTATGGATGAGGTATATTTTTCATTAAAAATAATCACATATGTGCTTTGGTTTTCCTTCCTCTAAGGAGAAAGAATGTTGAGTGAAAGTGTGTGTGTTTCACTAAGTATGCAATAGATGACTCTATTAAGTGATACAAGGAACATATTGTTTCTAAGGGTTTCTCATAAGTTGAGGATACTAAATAAATCAATATATTTTACATTGTATACAAGATGGCCTATGTTCATCTTATCATTTTTTTGTTGCATATCAAGGTTATCCTATTTACTAGATGGAAGTGAAGAGTAAATTATTTCAAAATTATATTTAATATGATATTTACATGGACTAGCCTCTAAATTAATGTAGGACTCCTCCCTTTTTTTTATGTTACACACTCTTTTTTGTGGTCTCAAGTAATCCCTTAGTATCATGAGGCCACACCTATATGTGACACTGATGCCCTCCTTACTTGGTCTACCTATGAGGATCAAAATTTTCACAAAGACATTAGGATATGCATGGGCACAACCAAGTAAAAATATTGTACATACCCATTAGTCACATAAAAAGAATTAAAAAATCACTATTGAGATTCATTGAATAGAAAATAAATGGCAACACAAATGCAGGGTGAAATAGATAGCTTTGTTGAACACGCAGACCTTGGATCATATTAAAATATCAACTCCTTGGGTTGATTCACTATATGGTTCCTTCCAAAGAACTCCCTAATAATACCCATCCCTAGATTTACAGTCACACTTTAAGATGCAACCAATCACTAGTTTCATCCCTAGGACACAACTCTTCATGTAGCTTCCAAACCCTAAAAATCTCCTAAACTGCTTTTTTATTATTCTCTCTCAATTGGTGCTCCCCAATCCCTCGATTGGGATTTAGGGTCAATTAAA
>VDFB02040208.1:0-20081 GCA_007258455.2 Sequoia sempervirens | reverse complement strand
CATAAGAGCAAGCTTCAGATGTGTATGACATGCCTTAAGTTGGCTCGCATATGACATACTTTTGTCTTTCATGATGTAGCTTATTGAAAATATATGATCTGGCATAGGAATTTTTGAGTAATATCTCATGTTCTCCTTCTTCTACTTTAAATAAATTTTTCATAGTACGAGTGCTCGTAATAGCTTTAAAGTGGGGGCATACATCACCACTCACATTTCATTGCATGATTTCTTTCTTCTTGCGATGCATTCTTTTCTTGGTGGACTCAATGGGCTTGATTCCCTCCAAGAGTGTGATACTTTTTTTGACACATCCTCTCTTGGAGACATTAAACACAATGTCCCCTAAGATGATACCTTGCATGAATAAAGCAAAATCCCTTTGAACAACCCTTGCACTATTTTGCATTTGCAATGTCTATGTGTGTGAAGCATATGAAGTTTTTTTATTACTTCATAGAGATTAAAACAACATCATCTTCTTTGGGGTGCCTTATTAAATTTATCAGGAGGTATAACTTTGATATGGTTGAGCGGGAAGCCCACCTAGCAGCATGAATTTTTCCCCTTAGCCACCTTTGTGTTTGTGAGTGCATACCAACTAGCGTATGTATATTACCCTTTTGGGATTTCTCACCCTATGGAAAAATATAAGTTTTGTGGCCCTAGAGTAAGTATGTTATGGCCTTCTTACCCCACATATGACTTGAAGTTTTGTGGCCCCAAAGTGAATATATCTTTTTCACCCTGTCTTTATTTTCTTTAGTTTTTTCCATTTCGTGATTTTCTATCTTGATGGTTTGATTTAGGATCTTTGATCTTGGGGGCTTGGCCACCTCCTTTGATATTTTTCATTCTTTTTCATTTGTATTTTTACATGTGGATCTCTTTTGAATATCTACTTTAGTGTGAGTTTGAAGCAAGTTCATCCTGTCACTAATGTGGGGGCTAAATGTGCCATAGAAAATGGTACCCTTTCTTGACATGGGGTTAATTAATGATAAATTTGACTTGATGAGGCCTTTATTGAGTGTTGTGAGGCATTTTATGCATCCACACTAGGCCTGGAACCCTTGGAAATTGAATAACATGCTTTTAACGACATCTTGTAAAGGTGTTGTAAAGTGTTGTAAGATGCATTCACACTTTTTCTAGACTTAATGATACTATTTATCCCTAATTAAAAATTATAAAATGTGTTTAATGAAATCCTCACATCAATCTAGAAGGTCTTTGAATTAAAAATAATGATAAGCTAGTGTTGTAATGTGTCTTGTACATTCACATTGATTTTTGTGCCTTTCTAGGCTATGTGGACCTCATTTTAGTGTTGTAAAGTGTACTTAATCACACTTTCAAATTGAATTTTGTGTCCCAAGCCCTATTTGACATTTACATCATCACTAATAGGCCCCTATTAACCCAAATTATGCATCTCGTGGCATAATTTGATCAAATAACTAACATAGTAATCATATAAGCCTAATTTTCTTACTTCTCGACATTTCAACTAGCAAAAATGGCCCTTGCGGTACCCATTTTCCATTAGTGGTGAATTAGTCAAATCTAGGTGGGACCCATTCATCATTAGTTGGTAATGAGTCCCATTTTATCCATTTTAAGGGTTTTGAGTAGGAAAAATTAGGTTTTAAGTTTATTTTTTTCTCTATGTTGGCCTTAGGAATCTAATTAATGGGAAAATATGGTGAATTTCCTATAAAAGCACCTATCTTAACTCATTTTAACATTCATTAATTTAAATTACATATTCATTCACCAATCTTTCATCTCAAGTCAAGCAACTTAGGGTTTTATCTTTGCAAGTCATTAAGAAGGCTTCTAAGGACATTCAAGGGCTGAATCTTCCTCCATTGTTGCAGAAATTCAAGGTCAACAACATGGAAAGGTAATCTATTCCATTATTGTATGTTTCATTCTATTCTTTCATCATTTTGGTTTAATTAACTAAATGGGGTTTGACCAAGGTAGAGCCCCATGCCCTAACATTCATCATTTCTTCTTCTCTTCTTGTGTGTTTGCAGATTTAGAACTCTTGGAAGCTTGGAAATCATTGAAGATCAAGTTGAAAGGTTGTTAAAGTCTTCTCTTCCTTTGACAAGTAAAAATATCAACAAAACCTCATTTTTAGACCCATAAATCAAAGTTTCCAAAGCGGACACCTGTAGGGCATCAAAGTGTAGATCAGAGCTTCAAAATCCACCTTTGAAAATATAGAAATTTAAAAGTGGACTCATTTTCCATGGGTGGAAAATGAGTCTCACCCCAAGGTTAGTTTTTGGATTTTTACATTTTTAGATACCCTTTTGTCAAGAATGGGTTCTAATACACTTTGACATAATTGGGACCGATTCACCCAAAATGGCAAATGATTCCCACCAGGCTTGAAAATTAGTATTAGTAGTCTTTCATAAGCAATTTATAGTCTCCTTCAAGCTTTAATTACACACTTCAAGGTTCATTCATTTCTATTTAGCTTTGCATTTGTTTCTTGTCCATTGTTGCATTACATAATATATTTTTAGGCATCAATTACTTCTTAGGTTTTGTATTCATAATCAATCAATTACTTAGCTTAGTTGTACTTAGATCATCCCATTTAGATCATACAACATTATACACATCTTAATTTGAGTCAGCCCCCTAGATTTTGGGTGTGGGATCTATCTCTTTACATTAGGTGAAAGACCCTAATTGAGTAAAAGAGACATATAGTATTCCTAGTCCTTAAAATATATGGTTCAAGTTCATCAGGATGCAGTTAAATGATTCTTCATATATTTGTGGGATTCCTCAGATTATTCCTTATGTTATCATAATAAGATGATTGAAGATGATATTTTCTTTATATTTATGGTTGTATGGATTCAGACTGGGCAAGTGTTGTTGATAGTAGAAAATCCACCAATGCTTATGTTTTTAGTTTATTTGGTGGTGCAATTAGTTGGATGAGTAAGAAATAGGTTGTGGTTGCTTTTCCCACTACTGAAGCAAAGAATATGGAAGCTACTCTTTCTTGTAAAGAAGCCATTTGGATTAAGAGACTGTGCTCAGATATTGGAATAAAACAAGGTGCAGTGAAAATTTATTGTAATAGTTAGAGTGCGATATGTCTATCCAAGAGCTTGAACTTTCATCCTAGGACCAAGCACATTAATGTATAGTATCATTTTATTAGAGATATGGTTGAATATGGCAAGGTGAAGTTTGTTAAGATAGATACATTGATAAATGTTGTTGATTCTTTAACTATGCCTATGAAAGTAGAGAAGTTCAGATGGTGTTCAAAGACTATGGGCCTTTTGACCCCTAGCAATTAGAGAGACTATGGTTACAACCCCATGTTACTCTTGAAAGGTGTTTGAAAAGTGGGACATTTTTTAGGAAAATGCATCTCATCCTTGCAATTATATACAATTTATTGTTGATAGGATGTATGTTGATATGTGGCTACTGATCATGCAAATATTGTACACTCATAGCAAGATATGGGGTTGGAGGCATCACCCTGAAACATTTTTTTGACACGTTAAGGTTTTCTCACTCACACATCAAGGTTTTTTTCCCACTAACACATCAAGTTTTTTTCGTTAACACGTCAAATAAAAAATGACCTTGTAAAACCATAATTCTAGAAGGTTCCAAAAAGCTTGTTATAAGAGGCTGGGATATATGTAGACATAGTGTATTTTGAGAGTTTGATAGTGGTCATGTTGTCTGTTGATCTCTAGTGGCAATACTTGTGTGAGAAGCTTTCTCTGCAAGTATATTGTAATCTTTTGATTTCTGAATAGTAAATAGAGTGCCTTTTGGAGTGTGGTATTTCTCTCCTAAAAGAGCTTTCCCCACATAAATCATTATGTTGTGGTATACATGATATTTATGTTTAATTATTTGTAATTGTTAAAGATCTATAAAGTTTTTCATTTTCTCCTCTCAAATATTAGTGTAGGAAGTTGTTCTACTACCTTAACTTCCTTACACCAATGATAATATTCATGATCCTTCACCTCCCAATGCATGTCCTTGTGATGTAGATATCTTGGGAAAAGATGAGGAGAGTATGAATGAATATTCTTACATAATTCTTTGTGTAACCTTAAGCATAATAGAACCTTTTATCCCTCAATGCAATGGCCTTATCATCCATGTCAACAATCATCACCTCCTACCATACCACCACTTGAAATTTTCTCTACATTGCATTAGAAAAGTGACTTAAAATTCATACCTCAACCAATGGGTATAGAGATACCTATCAATAATAATCACAAGGAATGCACATCAAAAACCTCTTCTCATATGAGCATAAAGTTACAAAAATACCGATCAACTTAGAAAAAAGTTATGGAAAAGGATTTAAGATATTAAGAAAAAAAGGATGTGACATAAATAATGAACATGGGCATGTGCAAGATCATGATGGGCCAAAAAGTGGCAATATGATGGGTATGTGGCTGACGACTTTTTTTGACCCAAAATTGATGAAATGAAAAGGGGTTTTGGAGGAGATTCTCAACTTTCCACCAATATAAATTATGCTTTAATTTGAATTTAATAAGTAATTATTATTCATTTTCTATTCAAATTATGACTAAAATCCTAATTGATAGACTCAGTGAAAAACATATATAGCTTTCAAATGGTATTACATTTTTTGAATCCAAAACATGCGTCACATTCTATGCTTCACATACTATAGGATTAGAAAAAGAAAATTTGAATTTCATGAAGTTTTGACCAAGTTAAGGTGGTCAGACATACAAGTTTTTTATATTTTTTAAAAGTTGTAATAAAAAATTCATAATTAATTATTTACTTGGAAAAAAATTACAAAAAAATATGCATCACATCGGGACATGAGTCCTCTACTTATATCTTAAATCTTATAAAAAATAATTATCATTTTATTGTGGTTAGGGTGGTGAGACAGGCACCTACTTCTTTTTTTCCTTGAAATTTAAGTACTATTGCATTGAAATTTCAAATTTTCACCAAATAGATTTTTTCTTTTTTTAAACAAACCTAGTAGTTTAGAAACTACATTAAATTTTCTACATATTCTATTCTCACATATTTTTTAAATAATATAGATAACTTATTCAAATTTTTATGTCAAGTTGCCTAACTCTAATTTTTCTAATTTTTTTGCCACTTAAGGGTCTGTTTTTTCCATGATGATCCTGCACATACCCACATGATATCCATCCCCTCTTGGAATAGACACTATCCAAAGCTAATAAAGGATTATGTTACCAAGGTCCTCCACCTTTACCTCAATTTTTTTTCCCAAAAACCAAGAAATATAAAGTTCATGGTCCTATTAAAACTTTACTATTCCTACATCCTATATAACCAAGACTAAGCATACATTAGGTAGACTTCTCAACTTAGGATACATTACATTACCATCTATCTATGACCAAGAAGACAAGAAAGGAAAAATTACAAATACATCTTATTGATGAATGTCATGCTTTAAAGAAGAAATTGAGAGAATTTGATCCATATAAGGATCAAATTAAATGTATGATAGATTACCATTCATATTCTTCTCCCCTTGTTATGTGCTAGGCATAGTATCACAACATGCTCACTACAATCCATGGGGTATAAAATTGGCTTTATGCAATAATCTTTTACGTGCAAGGAGAAGCATATCATCATCCATTTTGAGCCCACCTTTGTCAATACACTTTAGAAGCAAGGAGTCAGGGATCATTTTGTTAGGTGAATTTATTCTTGGGATATTTTTAGTTCTCCTTAAAATTTTAATGTAGTAAATACACTAACATTTTAGGGGGGCATATAGTTCCCTACTCATTATTTCCATAACATTTTTTTTTATAGTGATTATAGCGTACATCTCCTAGGAAGTGTGACCTTGTCAACTAAAGTGTGGTCTTATTGATCTATGTTATGTCTCCTTTGTGGTGATATTGGGCTTGATATCCCCAAAGAGTGTGACCTTTCTTGGCATATGACATTCCCCTTGGTTGTAATAATATGGATACTATTCCCCTAAGTGTGATCTTTTTATTCCATGACTTGTCCTCTCTTGGTGGTGATGTCATGTGTGATGGTCCCTAAGGTATGAACCTTATTATGTTGAGAAAATTCCCTTCATTTTCTTGATAAATAACCTTTTGTGGTGGTGTTATTAAAACAACACTTGAGGTTTTGGAATTATCTTGTCATAAGTTTAGGCACCCCCTAAGGTGAGTTTTTTTCATCCCCCATGATGTTAAACTTTATGCACCCCTTGAGGTGAGTTTTATTTTTCCCTTGTGACAATAAAATTTCTTCACTCCTTGAGGTGAATTATATTCATCTGTGACATTAAACTCCATACACCCCATAGGTGAATTTTATTCACCCCCCATGATGTTAAAAAATTTTCAACCCCTAAGGTGATTTTTATTTGTCCTTGTGCAACCCCTAAGGCGATTTTGGTGTGCTCCCTAAAGCGTGGTTTGCATAGTCATAAAATAATGGAGCTTGACGGTCTATGAATTTAAAGCATTTGTAACGTGGTCATTAAGCATAATAAAAATTGATTTCTAGCCTTGTGAAACTCATCATATTGCATGGAAACCTAGCATAACACAACTTGCTATCCAGTAGATCATGCATATAGTTTTCCTTGTGGCTAGATTTCAACAAGAACTTGAAGAAACACATGTTGTTGCTATGAAGAGGATATTTAGATATTTAAGAGGCACTCTTGATTATAGATTGTGGTATCTAAAGGATACTAATTTCACATTAAGTTCTTATGTACATGCAAATTATGTTGGTTGTGTTGATGAAAAGAAAAATACAGTGGTTCATTTTTTCATGGATGTAGATTGGTGTTATGGTTAAGCAAGAAGCAAGATTTAGTTTCCTTATCCACTATAGAGGTTGAGTATATTGCAACAAAATCCTATTTTATATAAGTTTTATGGATGAGAAATAAATTTAAGGATGTCAGGGTTGTATATGATGACCCTATTTCTATATTTTCTAATAATACAAGTGAAATAAGGGCATGTGCAGGATCATGATGGGCCAAAAAGTGGCAATATGATGGGTATGTGGCTGACGACGATTTTTTTACCCAAAATTGATGAAATGAAAAGGGTTCTTAAAGGAGATTCTCAACTTTCCACCAATATAAATTATGCTTTACTTTCAATTTAATAAGTAATTATTATTCATTTTCTATTTAAATTACGACTAAAGTCCTAATTGATAGGCTGATTGAAAAACATATATAGCTTTCAAACAATATCACATTTTTTGAATCCAAAACATGTGTCACATTCTATCCTTCACATACTATAGGATTAAAAAAATAAAAATTGAATTTCATGAAGTTTGTACCAAGTTAAGATGGTCAGACATACGAGTTTTTATATTTTTTAGAAACTTGTAATAAAAAATTCATAATTAATTATTTACTTGGAAAAAAATTACAAAAAAATATGCGTCACATCCGGGCATGAGTCCTCTACTTATATCTAAAATATTATCATTTTATTGTGGTTAGGGTGGCCAGACAAAAACCTACTTATTTTTTCCCTAAAATTTAAGTACCATTGCATTGAAATTTCAAATTTTCACCAAATAATTTTATTTTTTAAAACAAACCTAGTAGTTTAGAAACTACACTGAATTTTCTATAGATTCTATTCTTACATATTTTTAAAATAATATATATAACTTATTCAAATTTTTACATCAAGTTTCCTAACTCTGATTTTTCTGAATTTTTTGCCACTTAAGGGCCTTTTTTTTCCATGATTATCCTACACATACCCATAAACATTTTAGAAAATCTAGTGATGCATTCAAGGATAAAGTATATATCAATTAGGTATTACATTATGAGAGATAAGGTTATGGAAAATGAGTTAAAACTTGAGTATGTACCTACAAATAATTAGATTACTGACATATTTACTAAGGCTCTTCCTATGGAAACTTTTGAGTATCCTCGAGAGAATTTGGGGGTTATTTCCCCTCCTTCATTGAACTATATTCATATGGAGATGCATAATTCCAATGGATCTATGGATTCATCTATTTTTTAGACTAATTTTGGAGGCTACCTCTCAAGGGGAGTAGGTAGTGTCATGGGTTGACATTGTGCACAATTGTTGAGTTGATTGGGCGTACTCCTAATAAGGAGTATCCAGAGTAGGTATTTTCTAGTTTAGTCTCAAAAGGGGAGATCAATGTAAAACATTTTTCCATTGCCATTGATGTCAAAGAGGGAGAAAATACCATATGAAATTTTTTATCTATTTAGGGGGAGAAAAGAAAGGAAATCATAAGAAAGTGTGTTTTGAGTTGTTATGTATTTATGATGGTTTTCAACATCTTGTGTTGTCATCAATGAAAAAGGGAGATATTGTTGCAATTATGAAGGTGTTTTCTTTGATTTCAATAGGAATTTTAATAGCTATTGTTGTCATTGATGTCAACTATTTGTTGATGAAGTTTGTTGCATGATAAAGATGTCAAGGATATAGACAAAATTGTGAACAAGAGGAAAATAGGTTGTTGCAGGTTGCACATGTGTAGTTGAATATTGAGGAAGTGTTGTGAGTACATGGAGCTATATTTTTTTGCAATTTTTGAAGATGAGTTGGAATGAATTAATGAGTTGAGATGATGTCTCTAGAACCTAGTTTCCAAGTGCTTTTGAGAAAATTTGATAAACAAAGGAAACAATGTTGTGCAAGTTTTTAGAATGTGCTTCAAGATGTGCTCCATTTTTTATTTTGTGTTCATGTTGTTTGTATGTAGATATAATATGTCATTAAAGGTTGTTAGAGGTTGCTATATTCATGATTTAGGTTTCTATATCATTGTACTAGTGTGTGAACTAGTTTTTTGATGATTTTTCCTATTGTTTGGAAGAAATGTATTTTCTCTATATTTCTCTATAGCTTGGCTTCAGGATAAATTTTTTTTGGAACTTTCTTATAATGTTTTTATCTTTCAAGAATCAAGTTTTCACATGATTTGGTATAGTACAATGTGTATTTCATGTGACAATGTACGAATAAGGTTTACCAATTATTTCAGGTTGATGTATTTCTATAATGTGAGTTTGGATGAAGTGTTTGATGGATCTTAGGTGGTTGGAGGTTTATTTTAGATCATGTTCAAGTAAATTTTGTTTTCTAGAAGTTTCAGAGTAATTTAAGGAAGCATGTACTTAAGGTTTATGGTGTTTAGCATGGGTATTGGTTGACCTTGTGTGAGCACTAAAAGTGAGGCTTGTGAAAGAATGTTGAGATGTGTTGGATCTATTTGGTTCCTAAGTGTTAGTGTAATTAAGTGTTTCACATAGGGTAGATTAGTTTGATTAGTTTCTCCTAGGTAGTTTTTCTGATGTGGGTAATTTTCCCACCCGACACCTTTCTCATGGCTTTAAAAGCCTATACAGTTTGTAAATTAAGTATCTCATTTTATATACTCCTTATTTGGTGAAATGGCCACATGTTGCCTCTCTTGTTGGTGATCTTGGGCTCACACCAACACTAATTAAGGATTTATATGGGTCACCTTCATTCATATCCACCATGAGAATGCTTAGGTGATGTGTGAACCAAGATCCCAACTTACCTGCAAAACACAAAGAACACACATTAAAAGATTGAAATGCAAGTTAGAATCTAAGTTCCCCATGAAATCCATTCAAAAAGCTTAAATTAGGAAATATATGGAAAACACAATAAGAAAACAATAAAAAGAGATTGAATCCTAATTAAACAAGTAAACTCTTGATCCCATGGGGGAATTAGTGCCAATTTGATGCGAAAATTGGCCCTTTCCCAACTCCAATGATGCAATGTTGATTGGTGATGAAGAGTAATCCACTTTTTTGAAGATTCAATGAAGCTCCATGATGAAAAACCTACACAACCTAGCTAATAATTGGTGAAAATTGATGAAAAATTCTAAGCTTGAGGATGGATTTGAGTATAATAACTTTGCTCAAATTGTGGATGATGAAATGAGGAGAGAAGCCTCTTATTTATAGAATGAGAAGATGGATAAATTCCCAAAATGAAGCAATGTGGGAGTGAATTTCAACCAATGTCAAGGTGCCACTTGTCAAGAGATGAATGGATGAAGGATGTGCACATTTTGATGAATGTGGTCATAAATGCATATATTTCAATTTTGAAAATATTGAAATGACAAGGTGGATAAAGAGTCAAATGGAGTAATGGCCACTTGGATCAATGCAAAAGGACTTGTAACATGAAATAAATTCCTTGTTGGAAGGACTAAGTCCACTTACATTTGAATTCAAATTGAGGGAATATTCTATTATTATGCCATGTTGAGAGAAAATAGGGTTTTAATAAATGAATTAAATCTATTTTCATGTGCAAGTGGCAAAAGCTAGAGGATGGGACATGAATTAGGATTAAATTAATAAAGGGTTAATTAATTTAATGAGGGATTAGATGATGTGACAAAGTTGACTTAAACTTATGGGTTAATTTAAATCAAATATGAGAGGAATATGATTTTAGACTTAGTTGAATAAATATTTTGTTTTATTTAACTAAAGGGGATGATTGGTTAGCTTAAATTAAATAAGGTTTAATTTAATAGTTAGACTTTAGAGATTAATTAAATAAAATTCATTTATTTAATTAAATATTGACATAGGGTTAATTAGATCAGGTAAGTTGATTTACTTAACAAAAGAGAATGACTTAATTAATGAAAATGATTTATTTAATTAAGAGAGGAAAATTGATGAATTTAATCAAATAAGGGTATTCGATTAAATGATTAGACTGATGGATGATTTATAATGAAATGGTTTGAATAATCAGGATCAAGTATGTTGGTATATTTTTGATGTCTACATTTTTCCCCTCTTTGAAGCAATGCACTTGCTGCGTTGGTTCAAAGAATAAACTATCTCGATCAAAAGCCAAAAAAATTGTGATTTCAATACTTGCCCCACTATTGCCCTGGTGAAAGAAAACATGCCAATATACTACCCCCTCAAGAGATCAGACAAAAGGTTTGATTTTTGGGTGATCTCGTAAAAGAAGAGGATAAGGTGCCTGATGGGTCCAAAAAGGCTCCAGGAGTTCAAGAATGAGAAAACAAGCAAAAAATGATATAAAACAACCCTCAGATAGACAAAAAATAGATGAGGGGACCTAGACCCCTCCTGGATTGCTAAACGGGGTCAAAAAACCCTAATTGTTAGGTTTAAATAGGCATTGAGGGTCCACTTCCAATTCATTTTCACATTTAGCCTTGAGAGATTCAGTGATTTTGAGCTTTGACACCTTGGCAAGATTGTGCAACGACAACTCCCCATGCATATTTCTAATAGGGTACAGATGCACCAAAGACTTCCCGACACTAGACCATTGGTGAGTCGACCTGACCTGAGCTTATTTTTCATTTTTCATGCTCATTTAATGCTTTTGAAACTAGATCTATAGGCGTGGTGCCATATTGCACTGCTAACAATTTCAAACTCCATCGTTCGGTGTTTAAACTACATGACTATTGCAAGGTGTGTCACCATGGTGTTGTTTAAGTTTAGGTTTAAACTCCAAAATCCAATGCCTTAGTAAAGTGCACTGTCGTGGTGGAATTCAAAGTTATGGTTTCTACCAAATTGTGACACTTTTGCAAAGTGCACTGCCATGGTGCAATTTGAGGTTTTGGAGCTTTCAGCATCGTAGTTTGAAATTTTCAAACTATACCACCTTCATAGGTAGTGACACTAGGGTTAATTTTTGAATGCTGAGACAAGTCCGAACAAAAAATAAAATCGATGAATTTTAACATGGTGACTTTTCCTGATGCAAGAGAAGGTGAGAAAGATCTATTCACGCAAGCATAGATCTCAAGAGACTTTTGGGCATTTGCATGATCTGACTGAGAGGGAGAAAGAGTGCCTAGGAGAGATGGGGCTTTGGTATATTTCCTACACACCACATGTGCAGACATGCCTAAGCATGATGAGAACACTTACTGAGAGATGGCACAGTGAGACCTCTTCATTTCACTTTCTGACTGGTGAGGCCATAGTCAGACTAGAGGACATGTGATGGATCTTGAGATTTCCCATCCATGATGAGTGAGTCATTTATGACATGGATGTTAGGAGGGAGGCCTGCTATGTTGTCATGGACACTAATGAGATCATATTCCATGAGGGCCACATCAAGCTAGAGTGTCACAAGTCCCTTGTCTCACCTGACCACTTAGTTATTGCTGCTATTATATCAGGTCTTGTTGCCCCAGATTGGTGAGGCCAATATTTCAATCCTAGTTGGGGGCTCACTTGAGAGCACATGGTTCGACGGTGACCAAAATTTTTTTCATGGGGCCCATTTTTGCTACCCTCTCTTTATAGAGATCTTCACGAGTTTTCCTACTTGGATGGCAGAGTGCTTGGAGCAGGAGTCACACCTTTGCATATCTGGGCATGGGAGCACATCCCTATGCTTCGTCCATGAGTCATTCCTATTCTAATGGAGCCACATGATCCTATGGTCTAGTGATATAGAGGTGGGATTTCATTTACCCATATAGGAGAGAACAAGATTCCTCATTGGAGAAGGGTCGTTGATGACATGCGAGTGTTCTGATGCTAGCCATACCTTGGGCAGCCACATTCGTTTGATGATGCACATCTTTTCTTTGCTTGCCAGGACTGCTTGATGCAAGGGAGAGAGAACACTATGATTGAGATGTACTTGTTGGGTAGGGTCCAGCGATAGTTTAGTGAGCCATAGGATCGGTTGGATTATCAGTATGTGGCTATCTTTGTAAGGACGGCAATCCAAGGTTATTGAGGGCGTTACATACCTCCCTCTGAGGTAGTGGATAGTTTTAGATAACTAGTGGCTTGACCGTGGCCATACAACAAAGGATAGGCTTATCCCAAGGTGAATTAGGCATATAGTGACTAGTTTCAGCCACCGCTACAACTCATAGTTCTAGGTACACCTTTTGTTCACTAGAGAGCCAAAGGTAGGTGAGTAGGACAAGGCCGGGGGGATTAGGATCATCGAGGTAGAGGGAAAGCATCAGATTAGCTAGTTTAGGATCATGGGCCATAGGACCAGCCACCCAAGGATCCACAGGTTTGAGAGAAGAGGTAGGAGTAGGATCTGGGGCACCAGGAATGGCACAAACAAGATTCAAGACACCATGATAGGATCTCAACACCTCCCAGGGATGGGGAGCAGGATCAGCCCCATGCACATCCACCTCTATAGCCAAATTTTAGAGATGGGTAGATTTTGTAGTTGTAGGCCCAGGTATAGGAACTAATAGTTGAGAGGGATTAGGCCAAAGCAGAGTGGGACCAGTCCATTTTTTAGAGGTAGGCCATAGAGTTACAGGTGGCGACAGAGATGGGTCATCAACAATAGCTAGAGAACATGGCTGCATCATCCTCCTAGAACATAGTGTAACTCTAGGATTACAAAGAGCTCATCTAGAAGGTAGATTATTATAAGATTTACTACCACTAGGTCATGCTGAGGGCAGCACAAGTCCCATACTTTTCCCAGAGGACAGGACACAAACCTGTAGAGGTTCACAGGGATAGAGCAGGTAGTGAGGGTAGCAACCAATAAGGCTAGGCCTTCATTTTGATCAGAGACAAGATTCCTTTTGTACCCTTTGGGCTCATTTTTTATAGCCCCATGGGCTGATTGTATTTATCAAGATACACATGTACATTGATCCAATTTTTTGTACCATGATAGTACATTTGATGATATATGAGATGATGATTTTGATGTGATATGCTATGTCCTATTTTATGCATTATGGGTGATCTTATTTCTATATGCTATGCAATGATTTTCTATCTTATGTGATGCCTGTATGCTTTTTATTCTATGTGATGCAATGCGATGTATGATGTTATGATGTTATGATGCAGTGATGCAGTGATTATGCAAATATTTATGAGTGGATGCATTTATTTTTCAATATCTTTTTATGTGCTTTTTATGATGATTATGTATGGATGGTGCAAATGTTATGTTATGCAAATGCTTAGACTAACAAATTTATATTATTCAATGATGGATGGTATGATGTTATATGATGATAATACATGATGATGATATGTGTACATGATGTTTATCTACTGATACGATATAATGGATGCAAATAATGTATAATGTAGATGTGATAGCGTAATAGATGCTTATATGTGTTATGTGATGTTTATGCAATGTCATGATAGAATGAGTGCAAATGATATGATGTGTGCATATGGTTTTTATGATATGGGATGATGTGAATGATGCCTATGGGATGATATGTTTTAATGCTATGATGAATGCAAATAATTTTTATGATATGATGGATGTAGATGTTTTTTAGGATGATTATGCTTTTTGTGTTTATATAATGGATGCATATGTATGATTTATGTAATAATTGTAATAACCAATTTATATTATATGTATGCAAGTGCAATGCATGTTTAATGGTTTATGTTTCTATATGATATGATATGCAATATGCAATGTGCACTATACTAATGGTTTATAGATTTAGGATGAATGCAGTGATGATAATGATTTGTGATTAACTCTCATGGTACCATGTTGGCACAAAAAGCAAGAGATAGAAGAAAACAAGAGATCCCAACAAGACATGAGATGATGACGATGATGATGATTACTTGTGGAGGAGTTGGGATTCTCAAAGGGTCAATTACCTTATGTTTGATTACACACATAGGTATGATGCATCAAGGTATAAAGAACTAGGATGGCATTGTACCTAGTGTGATGGACTTTGACTCGAAAATCAGATAGGAGTATTCTTGTTCACACCTGGCATATGAAACCTTATTCAAAATGTAGTTTAGATATTCCAAACATCTTGGACCAAAACATAAAAAAGCAAGCCTTCCTATGTGGTTAACAAGATACTTAAAACATCCTCCCTACATCTAAACAAAGCACGCATGACCAAGATTATATTACAAGAATATCCAACAAACACATCAGATAAAAGATAATGATCATTGCCCCATTCCTATCTCTCTAAATCCTTTTGTTCAGACATCATCAAGAGGTCCTTGGAATGAGCGCAATAAGATAAATCAAAAGAGAAATATGAAGTAAACAAACAAGCTAATGTTCTTCAATACTGCTAGCCAAGAATAAACTACGGTGATGTATGATGTTGATTTCCATTATAGGAAGGATGCATCTTAGGACATGATGATATCAGATGATTTGATATGGGATTGATTCGATGATAGGCTATTGACACAAAGAGTTGACTAACTTGTTTACATAATGACATAGACTTAATATTTTGACGTTTCAAGTTTTCACTTTTGAACTGCTAGAATTGTTTCTAATTGTTTTACCAAAGGTTGAGGATGATGATCATTTATTATGAGTGACATTTATTGTGCATGAAGGTGAGATGAGGATAGATAGATTTTTCAAATATTTGAATTTTTTGGAGTTTTTTTGAAGTGTTTTGATGTTATTTTTGGTATTTTCAAGTTTTTTACAATTTTTTTGCTTTTTGAATTTTGTGATGTTTTTGGGTTGTCAGAATGTTTTAGGATTTTGTGTTTTTTGAATGTTTTTTTTGTGTGTTTTTTGTGTCTCAGGGACTGATCAAAGATTAGCCTTGTGTACATTTAAGCTTAGAGATGACATAGTTTGGATTTCATGTTTTTGATTTGTTTTGGGATTTTTTGATTGACTTTTTGACCTAGTTTTGGGATTTTGATATGTTTTTTGAATGCCTGGTTTTTTGTAATTTCTAATGTTTTTTGGATTTTTATTTTCCGTTGTTTTTGGATTCTTTTGATTTTGGATTTTTGGATGTTTTTGGATTTTTGGATTTTCTAATATTTTTTTATTTTCTTATTTAGGGACCTTAAGAACATACATGAATCCAATTGCCCCCAGCATGATGCAATAGACTACTCCAATAAAGGCAGGAAAAACAGACCTTGAGCATGTGAGTCGAGTAGTACTAGGAGGGATCATGATATGAACATAGGACCAAGCTATGATGCAGATGCCAAATAGATGATGGATGGGGATATGAAATACGATCGATGATGGAAGCTTGATGGAGGGATGATGCAAAACAAGATGTGAAAATCCTGGTGGATGGAAAGTACTTATTTACACAAGGCGCCTATTTTCCAGGTTTTCACCAAGGTACTCGCACAAAGTGCCACCAAAGTGGTTTTCACTAGAGGAAAATTTTTATCTTTACTATTTTTTATCTTTCTTCTAATTTTTTGGATTTTTTTGTTGTCACCAAGACACCTATTTGCCAAGTTTTCATCAAGGTGACTATTTTTTCAAGACATTTTCTAATTTTTTATTTTTTTGGTTCTATACCTTGAAGGATTTAGGCATAAATTTTTTTGAGATAGGAGCTCTTCATGGGCTCCTATAGAGGCTCGCCTTCAGGTGTTGATAACTGATATGCCCTTGACTTGTAATTTGTTGTGATGAAAAGAGCTCCTAACCAATTGGGTTTAAATTTTCCTTTGCCATTTGGGTTTGGGATTTTCTTTTGATTCTCATTTAGCACCCGTTCTCTAACTTGGAAAGTGTTGCTTATGATCTTCTTGTTATAGCTCCTCTTGAGCTTGTTCTAATAGACTTGCAAATGATTTAAAGCGTCCATACACCACTCATCCAGTAGCTCCATCTCATTTAGTCTTGATACTTAGTATTCTTCATCCGTGATGAGGTTTTACAGTGATATTCTTAGTGATGGTAGCTCGATCTCAATGGGAAATACTACCTCTGATCCATAGACTAAGGAGAAGGGGGTGGCACTTGTTGGTGTGAAGATGCTAGTTCGATAGGCCTAGAGGGAGGGATTCAATTGCAAGTGCCAGTCATGACCTATGTCACTGATTGTCTTTTTGAGGATTTTCAGAATGGTTTTATTGAAGGCTTCTGCTTGGCCATTTCCTTGGGGATGATATAGAGTGGAAAAGTGATGTTGGATTTTGAATTTTTCACATAGGTCATAGACATCTTGATTCTTGAAAGGTGTCCCATTATCTAAGATAATAGCTTGGGGAACACTATATTGGCATATTAAGTAGTTCAGGATGAACTTTAATATCTTTTTTCCAGTTATGTATGTCATGGGGATGACCTCCACCCACTTGGTAAATTATTAAGTGGCGGTTATGATGAACTTGTGACCATTAGATGAGGTGAGGGTTATTTTTCTAATGAGATCGAGTCCCCGCTATGAAAAAGGCCATGGTGTGATGATGGGATGAAGTTATTGAGCTAGAGCATGGATGAGGTCCCCATACTGTTGACATTGTAGGCACCTTTTGACATAGTCATGTGCTTCTCTTTCCATTGTAGGCCAATAATACCCCATCCTTAGCAATTTCTTTTCCAAGGTCACTCCACTCGAGTGTGCACCACAAATACCATTGTGCACCTCAGTTAATGTAGTCAATAGCTCCTCAACACTTAGGCATTGTAATAAGGTTCCTTCTATGCTCCTACGGTAAAAGGTTTTTCCTAGGATGACAAACCGAGATGCTTTCTTGACAAAGGTTATTTTTAGGCTTGAGGGTAAGCTAGCAGGTAGGAAACCTATTCACAAGTAGGTATAAATGTCATGGTACCAGGGATCACCAGGACCAATGGTTTCACACACAAATTCTGACCCTGGTACGTCAAATGTGGGCATGAGAAGCTACTCTACCAAGAATTCATGTTTTGGGACATTGTGAGGGATGTCCAACAAAGATCCAATCATTTCCATGGCATCCACTGCTTTGTTGTTTTCTTTGGGGATCTGCTCAAATTTGATATCAATGAATGATTCTTTGAGGCTCTCTACCAGCTTTTTGTATGGAGTCAACTTATGATCCTTGGTCTAGTAGTCACCATTCACTTAATTTATTATCATCTGGGAGTCTCCATATACCTTAAGGGCCATGATGTTCCACTACACTGCTATTCTAAGACCTATTGTTTAAGCCTCATGTTCTACAATGTTGTTAGTGCAAGGGAATACCAATTTGTTGGATCTAGGTATACAATCCCCCTGTGGGGTGATGAAGAAGAAACCAAATCTTGATCCATGCTACATGTAGGAACCATCAAAGTAGAGTTTCCAGTGGTCAGCTATGCTGAGATTGAAAATGGATTCATCTTGAAATTCTGATTTGAGTGGATTCTTTGAGTACATGGCTTCTGCAAGTTGATCTATGATTACTTGACCTTTGATTTATTTTCATTCCACATACTCAAAGTCATATTTAGATAGAATCATAACCCACTTGGCCATCCTTCCTGTGATAATTTCCTTTGACAGTAAGTACTTGAGGGGGTTGATTTTGGTGATGAGTTTAATTTTGTGTACCAACATGTAATGTTTGAACTTCTGTGAAGCAAACACTACTGCTAGACGAGCTTTTTCGATGAATGAGTAGTTTAACTCATGCCCAACCATTATGTGGCTCATTTAATAAATGGCCCTTTCCATCCCATTTTCATCGTGCTGAGCTAGGAGAGCTTCAAGGGTTGATGTTGTGGCTGAGACATAGAGTATTAATGGTTTTCTTGGGATCGATGGCATGAGGATAGGTGGTGTGAGTAGATATTCTTTGATTTTTTTGAAGGATTCCTCACACTTGTCATCCCATTTGTATGCTACTCCCTTGTGAAGTAGGTGAGAATATGGGTTTTTTTAATTTTCCAGTTGTGCTATGAATTTGTGGATGGACTAAAGCCTGCCTTGGAGGCCTCTTAACTATTTCAATGTTTTGGGTGCTTCCATCTCAAGGATTGCTTTTACTTTGGCAAGATCTATTTCAATACCCCTCATTGACACTATGTAGCCTAGTAGCTTTCCTAATTTTATGTCAAAGATGCACATCTTTAGATTTAAATGGACCTTGTACTCCTCTAGCCTATCAAAAATAGTGCTCAAGGTTTCTATGTGATCTCTTCTCTTTCTAGATTTTTCTAGTATATCATCAACATAATATTCGATAGTTTTTTGGATTATGTCATGGAAGATTAATGTCATGGCTCTTTGGTAGGTGGCTCTAGCATTCTTCAAGCCAAATGGCATCATGTTCCAACAATAGTTCCCCTATGGACAAGTGAAGGCCATTTTGTGTTGGTCTTCTTTGGCAATCATTATTTTGTTGTACCTAGAGAAGCCACCCATTAGAGAAAGCATTTCATGTCTTGTTGTCATGCCTACTATCATTTCAATGTTAGGAAATGGGAAATCATCTTTCAAACATGATTTGTTTATATATTTAAAATCTGTGTAGATTCGGAATGCCTCCATGAAGTTTTGAAACAAGAAATAGATTTGACACTCATTTTGGATAGTCTATTGGCTATATGAATCCTCCGTCAAGTAGTTTCTTCAATTCCATCTTGACTAATAAAGCAATCTGAGGATGCATTTTCCTAATTTTTTATCTAATAGGATTTGCTTCAGAGTAGACTGCTAAGTGATGAACCATAATCTATGAATTGAGCCCAGGCATGTGTGCATAGCTCCATACAAAATTAACTTTTATTTCTCTCAAGAAGGCTGCTAGGAGCTCATGTTCTTTTGATAGTAATGACTCTACATAGAATGTGATGTGTGGGGTCTCCTCTATTCCCAAGTTGATTGGGTTGCATTTTTGGCTAGGACCACTAATTTTTCCTAATGGAGAGAGGAATATTGAATCCCCCATCCTCAGGTCCCTCAAAAAGGTTTTCACCATTGGATGTGTCCTTTATTTTTACTATTTTTAGGTCAGAGAGTGCCACAGTGTGGTTTTCACTCAAGGACCTAGAGATTATTCTAAGTTTTTCACTTTTGTGACTAAGGGATTCAATCATTTCCCAATAATATGATTGTGTGTCCAACTCAATGATGAATCCTACTTTATGATCCCCACATGGAATAGTATCCCACAATCCCATGAATTTTGAGAGTGCCTCATCATTTTTGAATGTGTCTAGAATTGGTCATCCCCATTGGTCATAATTGATGAGTTGTACGTAGACTAGATGGAT
>VDFB02040207.1:0-40899 GCA_007258455.2 Sequoia sempervirens | reverse complement strand
AATTGACTTCAATTTATAAATAAATATATATATATATCATTATTTCTATATGAATATGTATATAAATACATATATATTATTCTATTTAAATATGTATACATCATTATTCCTAATAAATATTTATATATCATTATTGTAAATAATATATATATGTTCCATATATATATATATTCCACATGTATATGTATCTATACTCATAATAATATTGGACTTATAGCTCACTGCCTTCTCAGATTTATGAATGAACAGTACATTGATTCCTCAATGGTGATTCCTTCTTTCCTTCATTCCATATTTTTATTCCTTTGTCTATCTCTCTTGTTCATACTTCTTTCCTTCATATTTCTGCTGTATTATCCAGATTCTCAATTTATCAAATTGCTGCATTATCCTGATTCTTAATTTATTTTTCCTATTTTCAGTCCTTCTCTGCTGCATATACTTCTTTTTAAACCTGCATATTTTACCTTTTAAATCTACCTCCTATCCCCTCTTCTATATCTCTTGATTGATTTATATCCTTCCCTATTTATTTTATCCAAGAGATGTGCCTTTTGGGAGATGTGATTAGAACCATCGCTGCCTTTTGGTAATTACCATTTCTGTTAACATGTACATAATGTAATCGTTGCCTATGGATAATTCTCAATTTATTTTATAATATAATCACTGTCTTTTATTCGTAATTGTTTCCTTCATTCGTGGCTAATATAAATTGCTGCCTATGGAATTGCTGGGTGGTGATTTTAAAAATGTATTTTACTTTTAATATATATTATTTTATGTATACATGTTTTCTATTAATATAATATATATATTTACTTTTACATAGGCTTTGTATATATAATTATTATTATATTATAATATTTATATTTATATTTTTAAGCTTTTATTTTGTTATTCATTTTACTTATTCATTTGTATTTCAATGCTTTTACATTTTAGTGTATTTTTGATGTTTATTTATTTGTATTTTAGTATTTTGTATAATCATTTAAATATAATAAATTACCAATGTATTTACAATCTTTGATGTATAATGATTATAATATTCAGGTATTAATATTTTGGTAATTACAATATTATTTTTAATATTTATAATTATAAGATTGCCTTTGATAACTATAATCATAGTAATATTAAATAGTTAATATGTGTATTTTGTTTATCTTGTTTTTGATGTTTTATATTTCAATGCTACAATTTCGGGGGACATGACATGTGGAGAGTTCTGTGAGGAAGATGCCAAAGTATGGAGCAAAATCATCACATTTGAATACCTAGATTCAGTGATTCCAAATCATATCTTTATTCAAGAGTCAAGATCCCCTACCTTATGGATCAAAAACATGGAATTTAATGAGAACTTGAAGGGGACTGATCAGTCCATGGTTGGAATGTTGTTTGAAAGATGGATCTCAAGATATGGTATGGGAAGATAAAGATGCATGGTTGGAAAAGGACCCTTGGGAAATAAGGTAGGGGACCATAAGAAGATGAAAAGGGAGGAATAATGTGCAACCACCTAAATTAGTAAATAGGAAACTAAGAAGGTATGCCTTATTTCTGTTTGCTCCGAGCTCAAGAGAGTGTTATTTTATTATTGGAAGAAGCAATTTCTGGGGTCATTTCAAATAAAAGCGTACTATTTGAAGGCCCTATACAAATGTGGGGAACAAGAATTGGCTTTTTGCAATCAGCAGAAATGTTTAGATTATGGTTGGCTAAAGGCCCTCTACTGCAGTGGTGAGAAATCCCTAACATATCAATCCCTCAAAACTTGGAGCTTCTTGGGGTCTTTTGTTTTGTTACTTGTTGGTAAACAGATTGCCCTCTTCAAATAATCGGATAAATGACTCAAAAATGCCCAGTAATGAAGACAAATCAGTTACTAACAGCTCCAGAGATCACTGTTGAATTAGTGATCTTCCTTTGAATTTTAGAGGTACAGCCCCCTCTTATGATCTTCAACAAATTAAAACTAATGTGTGCTTTTAACCAGAAGCAGTAATGGCAACTAATATCTACACATAAAAATGATATAGATATGATGAATGAGAATAAGATGAACAAAATGTAAATTAGATAACGCAAAGATCACCTACTTCACACCCATGAATGATATCCAGGAAAGAATGAGCAGCAAATCCTTTCAAAGAATAAGTCGGAATTCACAGATTCTAATAACACCCACACAATCTGATGTTACAGCTAATACATTGAAGAGTGATTGCAAAGGCACATAGACGTTCGCTTTCAAAAAGAAAAATTAATAAATACATAGATTTAAAACAGCTCTCTTATTTCCCCAATGAAAAATTATAAGCTCATAGACTCAAAATCCCTGTACAACAAACTGTGTTGAAAGAAAAGTGACCACTCTGAGCTTTCCTAGACAACTAATAAAATGATCTGATGACTAAACTACCCTAACCTTCACAGAGGCTCTCGTGTGATAGCCCAAAAAGATCCCCCTTTCAAATGAAAGAAACTCTTATAATTTTCTCCTCACTGTTAGTAACGATTTCTTGAATTTGATTTTTCTTTATTTCTGATTTGTAGACTTCTCAAATTCTCTTCTTGAGTTGAAAAATCTCTTCTTTACAAAGAAGCTTCCTTTTATATCTTATCGGCTTTTGAGTAACTGCCCCTTAGAAAAATAAGATAGAGACTTTCACCTTCCCGTAAATGATAAAATTAGAATGCATAGTTAGATATTGATAGACAGGAAAATGATTTATCTTGCTGGCCGATAATCATGCATTTCTGGAGGCATTTTATCAATTTGTTGCCATGTGCCCATGAGTATTTGGCCTCTTTTCTTCTTTGTAACCACCTTGTTCATGAATCGTTTCTTTATTTCCATTACAAAGGAATTCAATTTTCCCAATTTTTACTTTCTTAGTGACTTTTTGAGCTTCTTCCAAAATGCGTGGATTTTAGTATGTCCTTCCAAATTTGCATCAATGTATTCACACTTAAAACTGTAGGTTCAATATAATACCCTTTTTTCAAGTGTTCTGGACGCTTGCCTCCACAAAGTATAGTAGCTCCTTCATCTTTCGCCTTAGAGATAAGCCCAAAAATTTTCTTGTACTGCCCTTCACTAACAACAGGTCCCAACCGGTAGTCTTTTTCCAATGGGTCACAAATTTTGATGTTTTTAGTCCAATTCACAAGCTTTTCAATGAACTCCTTCGCAATACTCTCTTGGACTAGAAGGCGTGATGTTGCACTATAGATTTGTCCATTTGTCCAAAAATAGCCAAACATTGTCCATTCTACCGCTTTATCAATGTCTTCATCCTCAAACACAATAATTGGGATTTTTCCACCGAGCTCCAAAGACACTGGCTTTATAACTTGGGCTGCAACAGTCATGACTGATCCACCTGTCGTAGTGCTTCCAGTAAATGCAACCTTGTCCACATCTGGATGTGCTGCCAATGGCGCACCAGCTTCACGACCCAACCTAGTAATAATGTTCAACACCCCAGGAGGAAGCCCTACTTCCTTGCATATAGAAGCTAGCTTGAAACATGTTATAGATGAAAGCTCTGAAGGCTTTAGTATAGTAGTGCATCCTGCTGCAAGGGTTGGAGCAACCTTCCATGTTGCCATTAAAAGAGGATAATTCCAAGGAGTGATCAGTCCTACAACTCCAATTGGTTCCTTCAGGACATGACTCTTGAAGGCCTACATGGGAAGGGAAACTGGAGCACGTTGTTTACTATCCAAGGCCTTGGCAAGACCAAAATAGTACTCAAAACATCCAACAACATCATTCATATCCCATGCTGCCTCATCTAGTGGCTTTCCACAGTCAAGGACCTCCAGCTCAGCTAACTCTGACTTTCTCTCAGTTACCTTTGCAGCTATAGCACATAGATATTTGGCACAGAAAGCTCCTGATGTCCGGGCCTAGTACTTTCCTCTGTTTCTTGTAAAAGTAGTGCATGTAGCCTTAACCACAACTTCAATATCCTTTGGTATCTTTAAGGTTTCTATGCATTCAGGCTTCGTATGAGTTGATGCATTTTATCAAACACATTACAAGCTACCCTACGCATACTGCTACTTTCATTCTTATACTGTTTGATGACTTAGCATATTCTTTAGTTAGGCCTTATGATTTCACCTTGCTTTGGAATAGAATTCTTGTATAAACATGAGCTGGCGGACTTTTTAGCAGTTTCCATAACTTCTTGAAACGCCGCCGAAACCTTCACTTTCGTCTCCAAAGGCTCTTATCATTCAATTTAAAAACTCTCTTTCCAATTATAAATGACATGGCGGTCTTTTTGGTGGCCTTTGTAACTCAAAGCGGTGAGTTACACATGTTTATGAAATCACCGCCTGCTTTATTTTTCACAACTTAAAACATATGAAACGGCCTTTTAATAAGTTTAGCTAACCTTCCAAAATGCCGCCAGGTTTCAAAACTTCTCAAATCCTCACCTGCCATGCACCATTATGTCAATTGCACACTAAAGGGAGTCCCATAGACGAATCCACATTTGAGTCTTACATTCTCATCACCCGCTTCGTTTTCCTTTGATAGTCGATTGAAATGGAATAATAATGTCGATCCAAACCATGAAACGGTATCCAAATGTGCAACATATTGAAGTGCCTCAAATTAGAAGTTGTAATTACAGAATGTCCAAAACTTTGTGCCATTGTTAATGACAATACATTGGCATGAACCCTCATAATGCTGGTTTATTCCATAATGCGAATGATGTATTGGCATAGCACTTAGCATTCATTGAAGACCCAAGGTTTCCCAAATGGAAAGAGTTTTCACTTCATTATTCAATTCCATTTGAGTTCATCTTCTTTTCGCCATGTACTCAATAAGATCATGATGGTCAGAATATACACAACCCATTAGATGCAGCATTGCCCGATGAGATTCCAGCAGATTTGAAGATAGAGTTTCATTGAAAGATATCGCCACCAACTCCTACTCCAAAACCTGTTTGAGTCTTTGAAATATTGAAGAGAAATATTTCTAATGATCAGGCCTCTAACCATTTTCTAACCTCTGTATACCACGTATCCTTGTCACATACTCTTTGCTGAAGATTGCTAATAAGAAGGACTGGTTTTGACAGGTTTAAAAATAGTAATAGCTGAAGTCAATTAAAGAAGAAAGCCCTCTATGATCAAATATAAAGGCTTAGTGATGGCCCGTGAACAGTGTTTAGGATCCAATATAAGGGTAGTGTTGACTCCAAGTAACAGGGGGGACAACCACTACAGCCTTGACTGATGCTTGGACAAAGGAAATTCAGAAAATTTCCTGGCGGAAAATGGGGGTAACATTACTTTCTTAAATATTGGATGAAGAGGTGATCAATTCCTCGCTCATTTTCTCTTAACATTTAAAATACAGGTTTCTTCTTTACAAGAATGGAGATTCAATAAATAGGCCCAACTGAAATCAGGGAAAACTTCAGTGGGAAAGCTTTGCTAAAAGGTGAATGTTTAATTTTTTCAATGTTGTAAGTGATGAGTAAGACCATCCCTACCATATGTTTTTTTTTCCTGAAATTTACTTGAATTACACTTTATCTGCATTAATTTGGCTTGCTAAAATTTTAAATAACAATTGAGAAACTTGGTAACCATTGTATGCTATGCATCCTTGTGTCCTATTTTCCTTGATTGTATGGCACCCAATATACATTTTCTTAGATTTGCTGTCTGGTTGATATAGAAACAATGGATGTGAATTGTGATGAGATGCTCTAATTCTTTGCTCAGTCAATCAATCAAAAGAGGAATAAATCAAAATTCTAAAATTTCTTCATTGTTTTTTAATCACACTCGAAATCTTAATTTTTTAAATAAGTTGATCTAATCAAATCAAAATTTTGCATGATTTAGATATGGATTTCATATGGGGTAATGATAGTATTTAAGTGTTCATTTTCATTCCTTTTTCCCATGTTTGTTAGTGCTCTAAAATTAATTGTGGTATTAGAAGAGACCTTGTAAGGCCTGTAAGTTCAAGATCAAAAGCATCAATGATCAAACACAAGACATAGAAACTAGGGTGTAATTTGATACAAGTGATATCCATATATGTGATTGTATCAATGGTGAAGATATTATTAAAGTTTAAAAAATATAGAGGAGAATATTAATATTTCAGAGTTTGATAAAGTATAGTAGGATTAATTACTTATTGTCTATTGAAGGTTCTCAAAGTATTGAAGAGCACTTGACATTGCACAACGTGGTCTATGAATGAAAAATACAAAGAGATACTACCGATAGAAAAGAATGACCTAAACTATAGTTTACAAACTTGCTGAATACTTGGATTTTTTGTTGGACAAGTTTTCACGATGTTAACTCATGGGGTATTTGCAGATGTGTATCCGATGAGTTTTGGCATCAAAATTTTGTGAGTACTTGCAAATATATGCTGAGTCCAATGCCAAATTTCGTTGGATGTGGGATTCATAGGTGGACATAGAAAAAAATGGAAATAATGCTAAAAAACTTATGTTCAAAACCCCATGCCCATAAATCTTCCTCACACAACACTTTTGCATCTTTTTATCATACTTGAGCAACTAGAGTGGATTTGAAGGGAAAATTTCGAAAGCACCTTAAGTATTTTGGCTCTATTTCTAGCTTTCACATTGTGCAAGTAATGGATCCATTTTCCCACCTTCACTTTTTGGATGACACTTGTTTGATGGGAAATGCTACTCTTGAGGAAGCTATTGCTCTTAGGTAAGCCCTTGGCATTTATATTAGTGCATCTAGTCAACTCTTGAATGAATATAAGTCTCAAGTTTTCTTCTTCCATACGAATCCTAATCTTCAGCGTAGATTGCTAATGTTCTTCATTTCCAGTTTGCTTCTTCCCCTTCCAAATATTTGGGTATCCCTATTTCTCTTGCTTGCCTTGAGAAGAAAGATTGGAATGTTATGTTGGATTCTGGTTAGCGTCATATCTATCATTGAAAACATGGATACCTTTCTTTTGGTGGTCATATAATCCTTCTTAAAGGACAATTGAAGCTCCATTGGTTTATAGATTTATGGGTCATGGAGCTCCAAAACGCATCCTTTATGATTTGGAGCATAAGATGGGAAAGTTTCTTTGGGAAAGATGTTAAGAGAAAATGAAATGGCATTTGGTTAACTGGGATAAAATATGTTAGCCTAAAGAGAGAGGTGGTTTAGGTATGAGATCTTCCATCAATAATGCAACTTTTGCTACCAAATAATATTGGAGATGGTCTATAGAGGAAAAGTTTTTATGGGAGAGAATTATTAAGCTCATGTACTTGAATTTGGAGAATCATTCTTTCATTCGTAGGATGCGGACCCTTGGTAGGGTTTTTTAGATATGGAAAATGACTAAGTTGAGTAGTAGTTTGATTAAATCTGGCCTTTTTTGGATTTTGGGGAAGGGTGACCTTGCTCTTTTTTGGGATGATAGATGGGACCAATGAAGTCCTCTTTGTGTGGAATTCTTTGATCTTGAATTAAAATATAAATGTGTTGAAGTTGGCTAGAGTTATGTTTCTGATTTTTAGTATGAGGTCATTCACAATGGCCTGAGGATTTGGAAATGGAAACCTAAAGATCTTTGGTTAGGTCAATAACTCCCTCTTCCTATTGATCAATTAGCTCATACTTTATCTTCTTGGAAGGTTTCTTTAGATAGACATTCAAATTTCCTTGGATGAGGCTTGAAAGGTTTTGAGGTCTACATGGTGTGAGTTGGTTACAAAATTCTTTTGTAGAAAACCTAGAAGTTAAGAACTCTAAGATTTGGAAATTGGCATCCTAAATGTTGGCCAAAGGTTATTGCTTTCATGTGGCTTGCAGCCTTAGATAAATTTCTTCATTATGATAACCATTGGAAATGTGGGATTGTTGACCTTAGTAGAGGTATCCTTTGCCTTCAAGATGAAGAGTCTAGAAGTCATCTTCTTTTAGCTTGCCCCTTTGCCACTTTTTGTCACCGTTTATGGTGAGATTTGTTGAGGATTTCATGGAATAGTTATTATTCCATCCAAGACTATCTTGTGAATCAGCCATGCTTCTCTTTGAACCTAAAAGCTCTTAATTTGTTGCATGATATTGGTCTTGGTCTCATTTGTTGGATCACGATCAAAGGATTTTCAATGATTCAACTAGGCATATAAGTTATGTTTGGGGCAGAGTTATAGCCAATCTAAAAGAAACCTGTTGAATTTGGATTCAAGATTATCAAATGAGTTCTTGGTGGGAATTCGGAGTTTTGATGAGACTTGATATTCCTTTGGCTTCTCCCTCTTCTACCTCTTCCAAGAGTAATCCTTGGTATATCAATTTACTAAATGAGAATGTCCTCCTTTGGGCTTGGTTGAAATAATTGTTGATGGAGCTTTAAAAACCAATCTTGGAAATGCTAGTGTGGGAGGTGTTTTTTGTGACCATAATGGTAGGGTTAAGTTATGTTTGTTGGTAGTCTTGATCTTGGTTCTAACAATTTTGCTGATGCTATGGCCATTCACCAAACAGTTTTAGAAGCGAAGCTAGAGCATTTTACCAATATTATTCTAAAATTTGATTATAAAATATTGGTTGATCATTTCAAAAGGAAAGCTTCCTTTGAATTTCAGCAATGGAAACTAAAAAGGAATGTAAGAAAGATATCAACATCCTCATTTGTGGTTTCAATGCTATTAAGTGTAACCATACTAGAAGGGAAGGATATCGTGTTGCTGATTTTTTGGTTAAATCAACTTCTAATTGGAAAGGCATCAAGTTTGATGTCAAAAATAATTAGGATTGCCCTGCCTCAGACATGAGCAAAGACTTTAACGCTCTTGTGAATGCTGACTACAATGCCTCTATGGATTCTTGATTCCTGTTGGTGTGTTGATATGCTGGTTCTTGTGGTGTTCTTGTGTTGGTCTGGTTTTTTTAAATTAAAAGAAAACATTACTTTCAATGCTTAGAGTATGTACAAACTTCAAGGGAACAAGTGCTTATGTGTTGTCTATGGGGTTCGGAGGGTTCCTCCCCTCTTGTTGATTGTCTATTTTTAGTCCATTTGGACTTTATTGATATTCTAGAATTGGTGTGCCATGAGCCTTGTTAAGATTGGTACACCTTTGCAATGTATTGTTGTTTAATTTTTTTTCCTTTATGTTATAAAAGAAATCTAAGAAAGCATCATTACATTCTTTTGGAACCCTTCTATTACTGATGTTACCTTTGAGCAAAAAAATTCCAAAATTTGTGGAAGAATCTTGGTTGGCTTCCATTTAGACCTAGAGCTTTTTTTGTACTTAGGCCTTATACTACTTTTCTTACTTGTTTTGGACCCACTTCTTGGATCCACAATTTATTTTCCTCTTATGATAGAATGCATAATTTAACTACTCGCTGAGTACTCGTGAGATTTTTGAAGCTTTGAGTTATCGTAGAGTAAATTCGTCATGTATTTTTGTAGAGTTGTTGGCGAGTTTTCCACTCCAGTATTTTTCAATGAATTTTGTAGCTGTATTTTGCATAAAGTTTATGTTTTTTTTCAAAAACTTAAGTATTTTTAAGTTGCCGAGTCAGAAACTTTAGGTCTGCTGAGTCCAAGTTTGTGCGAACTATGATAGAATGTTTGGAATATTCTCCAACATTTCATTTAACTCCTTGTGTCTCCTTCAATTAACAATTGTCTCAAATATTTTGCAGCTTCTTTTTTTAATTTCCTAATTGGCTTTTGAGATTTTATCTTCTTAAGTTTGAGGACTTCTTATGTTGTTTTTGTTTCTTCGAACAATTTTTGATAGATGGAGGAACTTTGTATTTCTAATTTTCTCTTTCATGTTTCAACCATTATACTCTTGAATTCTTTTTTCAAAATGTTTCTTCCATTCTTAATACCTTTTTCGAGCTTCTTGATCTTTTATATCCCTTTTTCTACAATACCTCATTTATCCCTTTCTCCTCATGTCTTTCTGATCTGCTTCCATTTCTTTATTTAAATATTTTATCCGTTTAAAGAGGTTTCATTTTTTTGTTCCATTACTTGGCCTTCCTCTTGACATACTTTAGTTATGTGTAAAGCCCATGGGCATGTCACTTTGTTCAAAGGGTTCCTAGCATGTGCAATAAAATGATTCTCAAGTTTCCTACTAAATTTTTAAACTGAGCACCACATCCTTTTATTCTTGGAACATTGTTTTTCTTGAAACACATACACTTATATTGAGAGGGGGGTGAATCAGTATATGTCAATCTTTTACCAATTTAAACTTTAATAATCACAATGAAGTAATCACGGAAATCCACACACAAGAGACATAGGATTTTACGTGGAAACCCTTATGGGTGAAAACCACGGCAAAATATTGCTTGTATAAAACCTTCTTACAAATTTTGCAGACACCAACTCACTAGAGACACCAATCCCCACCATTGAGCACTAACCCAACAAGAGACTCCTATCTCTTCTAATGAGAGGCACCAACCTCCTGATCTCCTCAATTAGGAGGCTCCAACCTCCAAATGAATAATATAATAATTTATTTGCAACTTCTTAGATCTGCCCTAAATTTCCTTTACAAATCTGTTCATGACTTTATCAAAAAAACTGTCTTAATAACTGCTCACGAATCTGCAATACATCTACTCGTAAGTCTGCAATATAATCTTCAAAATTTCTGCTCATAGAACCACCATGATCTTGCTTTTATTTCTCTTCTCTTGTCACAAAATTGATGCTAAAAATCTCTTATAAATCTGCTCAAATATCTTTTTATTTCTGCTTTTCATATGAAACGATATTCAAAATTGCTTGCTTCCTAACTTTCAAACAAACCTCTATTTATACCTTGCCAAAGTGCCCTTTCACCCAAGAGGGTTGACTCTCTAAGGGGGTTCGGCCATACATGCTTAAAGTAAATTTTATTTTATTTTTTCTTGCCCAAGATGGGTGCACCTCTCAAGGGGGTCATGCCTCTTTTTAATATTTTTATCTTTAATTTTAAACCCCACTAAAGTGGGCACCACAAAAGGAGAGGTTGGCCCAAATTAAATATAATTTTAATTTTAATTTTTATCTTCATAAGATGGGTGCCAAACTTGGATCCATAGGTCGGCCAACATAAATCACCTTTGACATCAATGACAATATTTTTTCCAACAATCTCCCCCTTTGTCATTGATGGCAACCTTGCAAAGAAATAATCTTGGAATGCAAAAGGACCATACTTCTCCCCCTAACTGAAATGCTCCCCTTGACTGAATTGTTCTCCCTTACTCTACTACCCCTTTGACATCAATGGCAAAGGCTTTCCGAGGCTGAAAGAAAAGACAATGAATAGCTCCCCTTGAACACATGCTTCTTCTAGATAATTTAGTGACTGGATGTGATATCACTCCCTATTTCTCCCTTAGGTGCTCAAAAGTTTCTTTTGGTAATGGCTTTGTGAAAATGTCCGCAATGTGTTCTTTTGTAGCAAGATACTCCAAATTTACTTGCTGATCAACCACTTGCTCTCTTAAGAAATGATATTTGATTGGAATATGCTTTGTCTTGGAGTGCATAATTGGGTTCTTTGAGATGTTGATTGCACTTGTATTATCACAAAATTTGGAAATGGGTGCTCATACTCAACCTTAATATCCTTCAAAGTTTGCTTCATCCAAAGGACTTAAGTGCAACAAGAAGTTGTTGCAATATACTCTGCTTCTGCTATGGACAATGAAACTGACGCCTGTTTCTTACTTAACCATGATACAAGGCCGTTGCCAAGAAAGAATGCACCTCCATTTGTGCTTTTTCTGTCATCAATATTGCTAGGCCAATCCGCATCCGTATATGCCGTGAGGGTGAAATATTCACCTCTTTGATACCACAACCCAAAATCCATAGCGCCCTTTAAATATTTGAATATTCTCTTTACCGCTTGCACGAGTTTCCTTTGGTGCTGTTTGAATCCATGCCACCAAACCGACTACTTGCATAATATCAGGTCTTGTAGATGTCATATATAATAAACTTCCAATCATGGACGCTGTATAGAGTTTGATTAGCCTCAGGAGATTCATCATCCTTGCTCAATTTGCATCCTGTAACCATGGGAGTGCTCACTAGATTGCAGTCCTCCATGTTGAATTTCTTCAACATTTCCTTAATATACTTGGTTTGCGAAATAAATATCCCCTTGAATGGGAAATTTGCAACCCAAGGAAGAAAGACAACTCTGTAATGTCCCCACCCAGCTAGCCGCTCAGAATGCTTCATTGCCTTTCAACTCCCGAAGGTAATTGATGAAGTCAGGGAGTCATTTATTTAATTATTTAATTATTACCTAAGTTGCAAAAATTATCCTCTAAAGGTGATATTAAATAATTAATTAAATCTTTATGGGTAAAGTGACTTTATGAAATTTCACTAGAGTGACTCATGGAAATGTTTATTTCTAAGAGACTATAGAAAAGTCACTTTATTAATTGTTTGAGCCAATAGAAAGAACGAGGTGATTTGGTCGAGCCTTTGTGAAAGATGAAAAAGGGAAATGAAGTATTCATTCGCACTTCAACCTTTTTCAACATGAAACTTATGCTTCACGGGAGAACTCGAGCAGCTGCTCTTAGGGTTTGGAGACCTTGCAGACCAGTTTCGAATGTGAAAGAACATTCCTAGCTGGAGATAGTTCAGATTTTTGTAAGGGAAAAGAAAGGCGACCTACGTCAGATTTTCGCATTCAGTGATTACACCATTTTGAGACTACATTGGGACGAATTTGGAAGGAGATACAAGCTGGGTGGAGGCGTGGGCCATTGTGGAGACTCTAGGCGCACCAAATACAAGCATTCCGAGTCATATTCGAGCTGTGTTTTCAGAAAATGGGATGAATGTTAAAAAAAAAACGCGACTCCAAGAGAAAACGCGTTTCTATCCTCTCAAATCGTGGTCGTGTCTGCTGGTGAAGGGATTATTTATGACGTCCCAGGGTTAGAAGGCTGGACGTATTGCTCAAGAAGAGAAATGGCTGTTGTGAAGGCATTTGTTGCTGCTGCAAGCCTTCTGGGCGATTTCCTGGTCATCACAAACTTCCTCCAATCTGAGACAAACATCGAATCAGGTTTTGCTATTTCAGTTTCATGTCATGGTAGATTATGCTATTTGCTGTTAAAAATATCAATGTAAATCCGCCATTAAGAAACATACCATTGGCACTATTGTCTCACTGCTGTAGAGCAACCTGTTATTGTTACCTGAACATTACAGTACCTTTAAGCTCAGGAATTTATGCCCTATGCTCTTGAGACAGCTAGTTACCTTATTGTAATCATCATGAATGTGTGTCTACTGAGATTGTAAGCTCCTCTTCTAGATGCGAACTGCTGTAGGTGTTATATTGAATGAATATAATCAGATTTGGACAGTGATCAGCAATGTCAATATCTACGAAGCTTGAAAGATTATATGTGAATTGTTTGACATAATGCCCTTGCTGTAGTAGCCTGGATTTCAGTTAGTATTATTGTTGCTGCAGTAGTACACCAACTGTCACAGTATACTCCTTAATTCTAGATGGTCATTGCACAAAAAGGTTACTAGTTGCTGTAAGTGTATGTTTGCAAGTCCCTTCAGTTATACACATTGGTAGATACATAAATATCTTGCATTAATACCTTCTTCTCAGTGCAGTCATTTGAATGCTTTCTTTGGGTCATACTTGGCATTGAATCATCTTATGCATGCAAACACCAAAAACAGTCAAGAAAACAGCCAGTACAGAATTGAAAATTACATTTGACAGCATATACATGGGCTCTCTTCAAACCAAATGAATAATCAGAAAATTTATATGTATGGACAGCTCTTGCATCAATTGCTGGTAAAAATTCCAATTACAGAAAAAAAAAACTAGGAGCGGTTTGAGTTAGCTCTTTACAGTGGTATCGAGCTTGCTTCCCGCTTGCTGTGGTGGTAATGGGATGTTATGAATCCATAACTATGAGTTTATAACATAGAAGAGAAAGGAGGAGAGGTGTTGGTCCTTTGACTTGACTCATCCTTCACCGCTTAATATTTCTAAAGGCCAAATTTTAGCTAGAGGATTTGGACGCCAACTTTGAGGGAGATATTATTTTATTAAAAGATTTATTTTTGCTCTTAAAAAGGGACGCCACTCTTGGAGGGAAAATGAAGTCAAATTCAAATTGGAAAAAGGGCGCACTTTCTAGAAGCATCTAGAGATTCTCTACTAAGTCTATAAAAGAAGGCCTTCTCTCTTCATTTTATCATCTTATGACTTGAGTAATGTTATGCTGCCGAAATGGTATTGGGATTGCTTCGAGGAATGAATGCCTCCTAGCCTTGGCTCGACTTCTTGCTTGAAAGATAGCAACTAGTGGAGAGTTAGTTTGTAGTTGAGTGGATTTTGTAGTGAGATTTTTGCATTGTAGTAGTTATTTTGCATTTGTAGTTCAATTTCTAGCATGTTAATGAAGTTCTGGAGTTGCTGATTTAGTATAGCTGCATGTTGTATTTGCTCATAAGTCAAAAAATAAAAATATATTCATTCTGGGTATTGGCTAGAACCATTTCTATGCCCTAGGCGCCCATTTGTGCAAATTTTGGTGATTTATAATGAAGAATCTGATTTTATCTTGTTGGTAGAACATTTCTAGAGGCTGTACCATTCTGTTCCGCCTGGCAAGTGTTTAGAAAAAAAAATACTTCAATTTGTCAGCTGTTTCTTTGTCTAGTCTTCATTGTCATCATCCTAGCATTCGTTTGCATCAAGTCTCATGTCATTCTGACAAGTATTGAGTGAGTTGTGAGCATTTTAGTGGATTTTAGGGTTGCTGGTTTTGCATTTAAAGGTGCAGATCTGATTTGATCAGAATCTTAAATCTGGTTTTTGAGAGAAGAAATCAGTTTGGTATTTCCATTAAGCAAGGAGAATTCTATATCTAAATGCTCGTTGAATTGTTCTAACTCTATGCTCTTGGCAGGCGAATTCTCTATCATATTGTAAGCTGACAGTAGTACTGGCAGCAGTTCTTAATCTTGCTTAATTATCTGATTTGTAATGCTCATCTTTACATTCTGTAATTGCCTTGTAATATCTTACATCTCCGCCCTATGGTAGCTCCTTTCCCATTCCGGGTTAGAAAGCACATTCTGGGTGTCGAGTTACTTTCTGCATTCTAGCTTATTTCCCTTAACCGCATTGTAATTCTTAGCATCTCCGTCATATGGTAGCTCCCATTCCATCTCGGTTTGGAAAGCACATTCTTGACGTTATTTCAGCTTATTAGAGGTAGGGATCCTCTGACCATATGATCGTCCTTCGCGGGCACATTCTTGGTTAGAGTTTTTGCATAAGCATTTCAATTCAGATCCTCTGACCAATGCTCACACCTTGCCCACATCGGGATCCTGGTGTACATTCTGGTTAGAGTTGTTTCAGCATTGTTTTGGTTTAGAGCTAACCTTAACGGGTGTATTGTTTGTAACTTGCAATTGAAAAAGTTGAAAAAATTTGGCTCGGAATATTTCACCGTAATGCCCCCTCTCGAGCATGATCTTTCCGATCATGGCCTATTCCTCAGAGTAGGCTACTCGGAAGGTAAAATTAGGGTTTCTTGTTTGAAGGATGCTCTTGCTTGAGGTTGGTTGATTCAATGGCGGATTCTTTCTGGGTTTTCAGAGAGCTTCGCAGTGATATGTTCTTCTTGGCATTCTGAGCATCTTCAGGAATTTACTATTTTTAGTAAATTCTATTTCTGGCAGTGTTCCTGTTGGTTTCGGCATGGTTGACTTTCTACTTCAGACTGATCAGTTGGCTTGCTCATTTATGGCTTCGAGGCTCAATTGGAGAGATAAGTCGAATTATTTAATTAAAGTCATGTTTTAATGTTATATTTTAACATTGACCCCCTTGGCCTAGCTCGTCACTTTAAGTTGTTTTAAAAGATGTCTTTATGGGTGGGCGCCTCATTGAAAGAAATTAATTATATTTCTTATAAAGTAAAGATTAACCCAAGCTCAAATTGGACGCCAATTTCAAGAAGGAAATAAAGTATTATTAAAAGTCAAAGTTTGCTTGGAAAAGTGGGATGCCTTCTATTGGAGGATTAGGGTTTGGTTCGAAAAGGAAGTTTAGGGTTTCGAGAAAGATCATCTGAAAATTATAAAAGGAGGCCATTGGTTATCATTGAGATTATCTTATGACTTGAGTAATGTTATGCTACCGAAATGGTATTGGGATTGCTTCGAGGAATGAATGCCTCCTAGCCTTGGCTCGACTTCTTGCTTGAAAGATAGCAACTAGTGGAGAGTTAGTTTGTAGTTGAGTGGATTTTGTAGTGAGATTTTTGCATTGTAGTAGTTATTTTGCATTTGTAGTTCAATTTCTAGCATGTTAATGAAGTTCTGGAGTTGCTGATTTAGTATAGCTGCATGTTGTATTTGCTCATAAGTCAAAAAATAAAAATATATTCATTCTGGGTATTGGCTAGAACCATTTCTATGCCCTAGGCGCCCATTTGTGCAAATTTTGGTGATTTATAATGAAGAATCTGATTTTATCTTGTTGGTAGAACATTTCTAGAGGCTGTACCATTCTGTTCCGCCTGGCAAGTGTTTAGAAAAAAAAATACTTCAATTTGTCAGCTGTTTCTTTGTCTAGTCTTCATTGTCATCATCCTAGCATTCGTTTGCATCAAGTCTCATGTCATTCTGACAAGTATTGAGTGAGTTGTGAGCATTTTAGTGGATTTTAGGGTTGCTGGTTTTGCATTTAAAGGTGCAGATCTGATTTGATCAGAATCTTAAATCTGGTTTTTGAGAGAAGAAATCAGTTTGGTATTTCCATTAAGCAAGGAGAATTCTATATCTAAATGCTCGTTGAATTGTTCTAACTCTATGCTCTTGGCAGGCGAATTCTCTATCATATTGTAAGCTGACAGTAGTACTGGCAGCAGTTCTTAATCTTGCTTAATTATCTGATTTGTAATGCTCATCTTTACATTCTGTAATTGCCTTGTAATATCTTACATCTCCGCCCTATGGTAGCTCCTTTCCCATTCCGGGTTAGAAAGCACATTCTGGGTGTCGAGTTACTTTCTGCATTCTAGCTTATTTCCCTTAACCGCATTGTAATTCTTAGCATCTCCGTCATATGGTAGCTCCCATTCCATCTTGGTTTGGAAAGCACATTCTTGACGTCGAGTTATTTCAGCTTATTAGTGATAGGGATCCTCTGACCATATGATCGTCCTTCGCGGGCACATTCTTGGTTAGAGTTTTTGCATAAGCATTTCAATTCAGATCCTCTGACCAATGCTCACACCTTGCCCACATCGGGATCCTGGTGTACATTCTGGTTAGAGTTGTTTCAGCATCGTTTTGGTTTAGAGCTAACCTTAACGGGTGCGTATTGTTTGTAACTTGCAATTGAAAAGTTGAAAAAATTTGGCTCGAAATATTTCAAGACTCAACAGATTCTTAATGACCTAGCTAGAGGTCAACAACAGATAGCTCAGCTCCTAACCAGCTCTTGGGTGAAAGGAATAATGGTAACAATGGGACAAACGGTCATGATAACAATGTAGAGGCCAGCAACACCAATATACCAGCACATAACCATGCTAGGACAGCTAGTAGGGTGACTCCGAGGCCTCTCATGCCTCAATTCTTGGGAGGACAGCCTGCTGGAAATCAAGAGCAGCAAGCACAAGGAGAGGGATTCACAGATTATTTGAGGGAATATCAATCGTTGGGAGATGAATTTCATGCTGCCATGTCATTGGCTGATTTTTGCACCATCAAGTATCGAAATAGACCCAGAAACAACAATAGAGGGCAGCAAAACCAGGATCTACAACGTAAGGTTGGAAAACTAACGATTCCTTCCTTTGACGGGTCTAGTAAATGCACAGCCAGAGCGTGGGTACAAAAGTTGGACACTTATTTCCAGCTAAACCCCATGTTGGAGACAGAGGCTATTAAGTATGCTACGCTACACTTGGATGGTGAGGCACATGAGTGGTGGTATCATGGGCTTGTCACTTTAGGGCATGCCAATATCACCTCCTATTTGGAGTTCACACAGAAAATTATAGACAGATTTGATCAGAGGGATCCAGAGCTTCATTTCCGGGAGTTAGCACAGCTTAAACAGAGCGGATCAGTAGACACATATATCTCAGAGTTTCAGCGATTGGCAGTTATGGTGACAGATATTTCAGAGCAGAGGCTGGTTATGCTCTTTATTGAGGGTCTATCCGAACCACTTCGGGGTTGGATTAAGGCTTTCAAATCCGATTCACTACAGGACGCGATCACTAGGGCGAGAGACATGGAGCTCTCCACACCTGATAACAAATTCTCTTCTAAACCTTTTATTCCTCAGAAGAACAAGGGCAAGAAGCCTTTTCAGAAAAAGGGAAACAAGAAAAGCGATCCAGATGAGGAGTACCGCAAGGAATGCAGAATTAAGGGAATTTGTTACCATTGCAAGGAACGTTGGGAACCAGGACACCGTTGCCTAGGGAAAGGCAAAGCTCACCTTATTGAGGTTGTGTCGGAGGATGATAGCAGTGATGACGAGCCTTCTCAGGATAGTGATGACAGCAGTTCAGATGAGGAGCAGCCTCAGGGAGAGGGTAAGAGTGGTATCATTGCTACCTTATCGGGCACTCCTAGGTTCAACTCTTTCAGAGTTAGAGGAGTTTTACAGGGACATCGCATATGTGTGTTGATTGATAGTGGGGCAACCCACAACTTTATTGATGCAGCCCTAGTTGAAAAACAGATGCTACTCGTTGAGGACTTTGAAGGATTTAATGTGATGGTGGCAGATGGCTATAAATTGAGATGCACTCGGAGGATTTCACAGTTGCCTATTACCTTGGGCAATTACACAGCTACAGATGATTTCTATGTGGTGGATTTGGGTGACACTCATGCTATACTTGGGATTCAGTGGTTACACTCATTAGGGAAATATTCTCAGAACTTTCAGACCATGGAACTCAAGTTCAGGACAACAGAGGGCAGCGTGTGGTGCTTAGAGGCATGACTAATGGGTCAGCCAAGGTTGTGTCTGCTAGACGCATGGAGAGCATTTTTCGGCATGATGACATAGCTTGGGCAGCAGAGTGTTTGATCACCACCAAAGAGTCGTCAAATTCAGGGCAGCCATATCATGTTGACATTCAGGAGCTATTGGGCAAACATGATAGGGTTTTTGGAGAGATCCCTCCAGGGAGACCACCTGATCGTGGTTTTGAGCATACCATTGAGCTAGAGGAGGGGGCCAAACCGGTGATAACTACCCCCTATCGTCATCCTAAGAAATTCAAGGATGAGATCGAGAAAGCAATCAAAGAATTGCTTGAGATGGGACACATTAGACCGAGCTCCAGTCCATTCGCTTCTTCTGTGGTCTTGGTGAAGAAGAAGGATGGGACCATGCGGATGTGCATTGATTACCGAGCTCTTAATAAGAAAACCATCAAGAACAGGTACCCTATACCCAGGATAGATGAGTTGTTGGATGAGCTTCATGGGGCAGTGTATTTTTCGAAGATTGATCTTCGTTCAGGGTATCATCAGATAAGGGTCAGAGACCAGGACATACACAAAACAGCATTTCGTTGTCATTATGGGCACTATGAGTTCTTGGTCATGCCATTTGGTTTGACAAACGCACCTGCCACATTTCAGTCCTGCATGAATCATATATTCAATAAGCAGTTGCGTAAATTCTTATTGGTGTTCTTTGATGACTTGCTCATTTACAGTCGGACTTGGGAGGAGCACTTGAGACATCTTGACGAGGTCTTGAGTATTATGGAGGAGCAGTCACTCTACGCTAAGGCTTCAAAATGCGAATTTGGCCTTAGAGAGATATTATATTTGGGGCATGTTATCAGTGCAGAGGGAGTACAGGTCCATCAGGAGAAGATACGGGCGATACTTGATTGGCCACCACCTAGGACACTCACAGAGTTACGAGGCTTCTTTGGATTGTGCAGTTACTATAGGCGGTTTGTGAGGGGATTTTCACAGTTGGGAGCACCTTTGACAGATTTGACAAAGAAAGGTGCATTCAGTTGGTCAGAGGAGGCTCAACGAGCTTTTGATAAGCTCAAGGAGGTGATGAGTAGTTGTCCAGTATTGGCGCTTCCAGATTTCACACAGCCGTTTGTTTTGGAGTGTGATGCGTCAGGTGAGGGTATAGGAGCAGTGTTGATGCAAAACAGACACCCCATAGCTTTTGAGAGCCGTAAGTTGAGGGGACCAGAGCGACTATACTCCATCTATGATAAGGAGATGCTCGCCATTATGCATGCCTTGGCGAAATTCAGACAGTACTTAGTTGGAGGGAAGTTTGTGGTGAGGACCGACCACAACAGTCTCAGATACTTCTTGGAGCAGAAGGATTTGAATGAGAGGCAGCAGAAGTGGGTTAGCAGGATTCAGGCCTATGATTTTGATATAGAGTACGTGAAGGGAAAGAAGAATGTTGTGGCAGATGCCCTCTCTAGGAGACCTTCAGCTTGCTCACTTTCAGAGATTTCCGCAGATTGGAAATCCCTCTTGTTGGTAGAGTACTCCAAGAATAAGTTTGCTTGTGAGTTGTTGGATGGGTTGATTCAGGATGACAGGTACAGAGTAGTGGATGATGTGATCTACTACAAGGATAGGATCTACTTGGTGCCAGAGTCTAGATTGAAGGAGAAAATATTGCAGGCTTCTCATGACACCCCCTTAGCAGGCCATCAGGGCTATTTCAAAACTTACAGACAGGTCAGAGAGAGGTTCACATGGAAGGGCCTCAAAGATGATGTATTGAGACACGTTAGGGAGTGTGTGACTTGTCAGCAGAACAAGTCAGAGCATACACATCCGGCAGGATTACTTCAGCCATTGCCTATTCCAGAGCAGAAATGGGAGAGCATTTCTATGGACTTCATCACAGGTCTACCTAAGGTGCACGGGAGAGATAGTATCTTTGTGGTGGTGGATCGGTTGACGAAGTACGCTCACTTCTTTGCTATTCCGACTGAGTACAGGGCACCACAGGTGGCTGAGTTATTTTTCAGGGAGATCTTTCGATTGCATGGGCTGCCCCGGAACATAGTCAGTGATAGGGATAGTAGATTCATGAGTGCATTTTGGCAGGAGTTGTTTAGGTTGGCAGGTACTGAGTTGACTCCAAGCACGAGTTATTACCCTCAGACAGATGGACAGATAGAAATTGTAAACAAATGGATTGAGGGGTACTTGCGCAACTACATTGCAGGACAGCAGCGGGCGTGGATTAAGTGGTTGCACTTGGGGGAGTATTGTTATAATACCACTCATCATATGTCCATTGGGATGAGTCCTTTCAGGGCCTTGTACGGTTATGATGCACCTTCATTCACGGAGATGGCTTTTGGTGAGAGCAGGGCTCCCAAAGCCAAGGATTGGATTCAGGAGAGTCAGGATATCTTGAGGGCACTCAAGGATAACCTACAGGTGGCACAAAATCAGCAAAAGACATATGCTGATAGACACAGGATTGAGCGTAGTTTCGAGGTTGGTGATTTGGTATACCTTCGCTTGCAACCGTATAGACAGTCTTCTCTCAAGAAGAGCGGAGCCGAGAAGCTCAAGCCCAGATTCTATGGGCTGTACAGGATTATCAGGAGGGTTGGAGAGGTAGCATACGAGTTGGAGCTGCCAGAAAGCAGCAAGATTCACAATGTATTTCATGTTTCATGCCTTAAAAAGGCACTCGGTCAGCAGGTTACTTCTTCTTCAGAGCTTCCACCATTGGATGAGGAGGGACATTTAGTCCTAGTCCCTGAGGAGATTGTAGACACTCGAGAGAGAAGATTGAGGAACAGGGTGGTGAAAGAGTATTTGGTGAGATGGAAGGATTTACCAGCAGAGGATGCCACATGGGAGAATGAGCTGATTCTACAACACCCGAGTTTGCAATTGCTTGAGGACAAGCAATTTCGGGAAGGGAGGACTGTAATGTCCCCACCCAGCTAGCCGCTCAGAATGCTTCATTGCCTTTCAACTCCCGAAGGTAATTGATGAAGTCAGGGAGTCATTTATTTAATTATTTAATTATTACCTAAGTTGCAAAAATTATCCTCTAAAGGTGATATTAAATAATTAATTAAATCTTTATGGGTAAAGTGACTTTATGAAATTTCACTAGAGTGACTCATGGAAATGTTTATTTCTAAGAGACTATAGAAAAGTCACTTTATTAATTGTTTGAGCCAATAGAAAGAAAGAGGTGATTTGGTCGAGCCTTTGTGAAAGATGAAAAAGGGAAATGAAGTATTCATTCGCACTTTCAACCTTTTGAAACTTTTTGGACTTCCTCTTATCACGGCAAGGAGCTCTCTGGTTTGGAGACCTTGCAGACCAGTTTCAATGTGAAAGAACATTCCTAGCTGGAGATAGTTCAGATTTTTGTAAGGGAAAAGAAAGGCAACCTACGTCAGATTTCGCATTCAGTGATTACACCATTTTGAGACTACATTGGGACGAATTTGGGAGGAGTTACAAGCTGGTTGGAGGCGTGGGCCATTGTGGAGACTCTAGGCGCACCAAATGCAAGAATCCCGAGTCATATTCGAGCTGTGTTTTCAGAAAACGGGATGAATGTGGAAAAAAAACGCGACTCCAAGAGAAAACGCGTTTCTATCCTCTCAAATCGTGGTCGTGACTGCTGATAAAAGGGATTATTTATGACGTCTCAGGGTTAGAATGCTGGATGCTTTGCTCAAGAAGAGAAACGGCTGTTGAGAAGGCATTTGTTGCTGCTGCAAGCTTTCTGGGCAATTTCCTGGTCATCACGAACTTCCTCCAGTCTGAGATAAGCACGAATCAGGTTCCATTACTCAGTTTCTTGTCATTGTAACTCATTCTAGTTGCTGGGTAAAATATCAATGTAAATCCGCCATTAAGAAAATACCATTGGCACTATTGTCTCACTGCTGTAGAGCAACCTGTTATTGTTACCTGAACATCACAGTACCTTTAAGCTCAGGAATTTATGCCCTATGCTCTTGAGACAGCTAGTTACCTTATTGTAATCATCATGAATGTGTGTCTACTGAGATTGTAAGCTCCTGTTCTAGATGCGAACTGCTGTAGGTGTTATATTGAATGAATATAATCAGATTTGGACAGTGATCAGCAATGCCAATATCTACTTGAAAGATTATATGTGAATTGTTTGACTTATCGCCTGCTGTAGTAGCTTGGATTTCAGTTAGTATTATTGTTGCTGCAATAGTACACCAACTGTCACAGTATACTCCTTAGTTCTAGATGGTCATTGCACAAAAAGGTTACTAGTTGCTGTAAGTGTATGTTTGCAAGTCCCTTCAGTTACACACATTGGTAGATACAAAAATATCTTGCATTAATACCTTCTTCTCAGGCAGTCATTTGAATGCTTTCTTTGGGTCATACTTGGCATTGAATCATCTTATGCATGCAAACACCAAAAACAGTCAAGAGAACAGCCAGTTCAGAATTGAAAATTACATTTGACAGCATATACATGGGCTCTCTTCAAACCAAATGAATAATCAGAAAATTTAATAGCGTATGGACAGCTCTTGCATCAATTGCTGGTAAAAATTCCAAAGGGGTAATTACAGAAAAAAAAAACTAGAGCAGTTTGGGTCAGCTCTTTACAAACTCACTAAGCATTGACATTTTAAAACTCCTTCTGCATGTTAATGGTGAACTCTTGGCACATTTTGTCATTGTTACCTCCAAAAATGATATCATCCACATAGACCACAACAATCAATAGGTCATCACCTTTGTTCTTGATATAGAGATTACTATCCACAATACCTCTTTTGAAACCTTGCTGCTGTAGATACTTGTTTAGTCTTGAGTACCAAGACTTGGGGGCTTGTTTCAACCAATAAAGCGCCTTGTTTAGTGTTGGCGTTTCAATTTGCACCTCTGGAGTGCGTATTGGAAACAGACAGCTATGCACAGATAAATTGCTCTTCAAATTAGGAGGGGAAGCTCCCTCTTTTGCTGTTGATGTGTAAAATGAAATGTAAACTAAATTCCTATATTTTTACTCAGCTGAGAGCACAAGGTTTATAAAACTCTTTGTGTTTCAACTGAAGTTTTCTTTGGTTTTTGTAATCTCAACTACAACTAGGCCTAAACCTAAAACACTTCTATCTCCTCAGGTAAATTCAGAGCAAGAGGATTTAGAAGTAATGGGGAGTGATTTGGGTAACTTAGACAAACTCGTTCTCAGAATGCATCCGAAGGCTCATTGCTCTTTTAGATTTATGCTGAAATAAAGTTTATGCAAGTAAAACATCAAACGATAAGCCAAATCTTAGGATTCCCTCGAAGGCTCATAGCTCTTTCGAGGTGTAGGCTAAAATGAAGATTATTAAGGACAAAACAACAAATGATAAACTAAATATCAGGATTCCCTTGAAGGCTCATTGCTCTTTTCGAGGTGTAGGCTGTAATAAAGATTATAAGAAACAACATATATTGAAAGATCTTGAAACTTTGGATCAAAGGCTCATTGCTCTTTTGATTTATTTTCTCAAACTCAATCAAAGATTACATGTTTGGGACAACAAATGGTATGAGAAAGGGCAATCATACAAGATATGATCAACCAAATAACACTTGAACAAAGATTGAACACAAGTACATGAACAGCAAGAAAGCAAGCAAACAACTTAGCGTTTTGTTATCACAAGTATGGTTCAAGAACATATACTAAGTAACAAAGTTGAAGGCTCTCAGGCTCATCAAGTACGTGAACAACAAGAAAGCAAACAAACAACTTAGTATTTTGTTATCACAAGTATGGTTCAAGAACATATACTAAATAACAAAGTCGAAGGCTCTCAAGCTCATCGTTTTGTTACAATGATGTACGTTTAAAAAATAATGACCAAAGGTTGCTCTTATTTATAGACACTCAAAGGAGTAGGGAACCCTAAAATCTCCTCGAGTTAACATTCATTTCTTGCCAATCGGCAAGATTTATTCCTATTTCTAAACAAATGTAACTAACAGTTAATTGGAAAGACTACTTCAGTTAAATGATTCTAAAACTAAACAAAACTCCACTGTACAAAGGTGTCTCCAAAAATGGACATGCATAAAAGGTGGGACAACGAGTTAACTTGGAAAAGGCGTCAAATTAACTGCTGTGTTAAATGCTATCTTTGGAAAAGGTGGGACGTCCTAACTGGTAGTTCACACAACAATTTGAGTCATCAACTCCTCTAACCAGTTGATAACTGTCTCTGCATTTGGATAACTGATACTCTTCAACACAATGTGATGTTGCCGCAACATCTGTTCACCACTTGTGATTTGATTTTGTAGCTCCCTTCCCTTTTCAGCTACGCCATCAAACTTTGCTGACATGGCTGCAACTTGAGTTAACTTGCAGTTAACAGGGTCACCGCCGAAACTACCACGGATGAGATTTTGAAACTTTGATTGCAAGTCTTCGAGATCAACGTACTCGCCATCCTCGCGTTGATACCGGCAAGGAATTTGAGACATGAAAGTTCTTACGAACTTGATGGCACTTGCAACCTTTCCTCTATACTCAGCCATTTCTACAGACATTGCTTCGTACGTTTTTACCTTGAAGCAGAGTTGTTCTGTCCAAGTAAAAAGCGTTTCTTTGTTCTCCTCTGTAGTGACTGAATTGTAGGCCATCTTCAAGTCAGAAATGGTGATCTCATCCCTGTGTTTCTCTTCCGCCATACTTAGCTTTGACTGCTGAATTTCTGAGCGAAGGTCGTGGGCATTGTACCTCAATTGGTACAACTTTGCAAGTATGAACCGGCCCCTAGTGACAAACTTTTCTACCCAGTCTTTTAGGTGTTTTCCATAAACAACCAATTGACTTTGTTGATTTTGTTTTGCAGGTAGTTCTAGCATCTGAGGGAGGAAGGCGGTGACGTTTGAAGTACCGTGAAAGATGTTAGAGATGTATTGCCGTAGCTACTGGTTTTCAGCCTTGAGGGCTGCTTTGTCTTCACCATCTTTAACTACTCTTTCCTTTATGTTCACTGCTGCAACCTTGAAGAGACCTACATCAGCCTGGTGTGTGCTTTTGCCAAGGTTTACTTTCACCAAAGTGAAGTTGTCAACCTCTACTTCATCCGTATTTTTGTCCTCAGGTGGCGCGGTGGTCTCAATGACAATCTCGTTGTCAGCATTCTTTTCTACATGAACCTGCTTTTTGAGTTTCTTCTCTGATGTGTCTTGGTAGACATTGTTGAATTCTGCAAAGTTCAATTGGTAGGACGACTTTCTCCTCTTCCTACCCAGGAGGTTCTCAAGCTAAGACGAGTCTCGACTAACCTCGTTGGAAGGATTGGTGCTAGTTCCATGAACTCTTGACGAGTGAGAATGTGTTGAGATGTCACGTGGTGGCGAATCTGGCTCCAAGTCGATGTGAATTGGAGACAACTGTGGTGGTGACGGAATAGGAGGTTCTGATTCCACTTCTGGCATTGTCTCAATTGTGTCTGCAGCCATCTCCACATGTTGCGGCTATCTTTACATGTTGCTCTCGCTGATTTATATCAACAACTTGCATCTTTCGTCTCGAAGGTATGTGCTCTCTGTGATTCTTCGAACCCTCTGGAGGATTGCACATTGTTTTCTGTCTGGGTTTTGATCTGGACATGGAAGGTAGTGCGGTAGTAACCGGTGGTGGCTCTATGATTGGAGTAACTAACTTCCGCATCCTCTTGCTATTTAGGAAAAGTTGGCTGTTCCTTACAACTTTGCTTGTCCTTTCCTCAATGGATATGCTTTCCTTGGCGTGCCAATCAATGGACCAAAGTGGCTACGAGTCGATTTGATCTCTGAAAAATGTGGGAAGTTTGACTTTCCCATCATCATCTGATAATCCTTCCACATCCTCTGACATGAACTCAGTGATCTGTGGAAGGGTGAACCTGCTGTAGTTGGCCAATAGTCTTCCATGGAAGGTTTGTGTGAAGAGTGGTGGCCAAGGTGAGTTGAAAAGTGACCCCAAGGGTCATACGAGCATCTCTCAATGAGAAACTTAAGATTAAGTTTTGTCACTCATTGCTCATAGCCTTGGCGCCAGCTGTTGATCTACACCTGTATATAGCCATTGTTAAAGGAAATTTGGCAACTGGTTTGCATTTATTGTGCAGAAAGGCATGGACTTCATGCAACTTCCATAAGAACTCCATGAATACCACCTTATCCGATGGATAACAGGGAACATGGCTGGATGACCCGAGTAACCGTATACGTGAATGTAGATAAAAGTGGGGAACTGGATGAACCAATCCGCCCAATCTGCCATCGCTAATTTGGCTTATGATGAAATGCGTACATGTGACTTGTGATCAAGGTCCTTCACTTTGTGCATCAAGAACTGGTCACTCGCTTGAAGTGTCGTTTTGACTGTGAGAACTCCAGCTGTGCAAAATGTTCGTGAACCTTCTACACGCCTAGAGTTCCAACAATATTCAACCCTCTAAATTGGCCTTTAAAGGCTATCAGATATACGAGGTATGAACACATGTGGAATTCGTGAGCCTTGAAGAAACCGGTCATTTGGTTGTGGAGAATGTCACTGATCAAGGCAGGCTAGTCATAGTGTTCTTTCCTGTTGACAAGTTGAGACATGATGTAATACATCCATGGCTGAAACTTGTTTGCCTTTGCTTGACCGGTGACATGGTTGAGTAGAGTGATCATAACTGCGTACTCATCTCTGAATTCTCCACGTCCCACGTTCTTTGGCAAGCTGTTTCTTTTCTCCTTAAGCCACCTTTTTTCCATTCTTTTCTGACATTTTTCTTTTGACGTTTTAAACGCCCTTTCGCATTCCTCCATTGATATGACCAAATTGTTTGCACAAGGTGGAATAGCGAAGCATCTCTCGATATCCTTTGGCTTGAGATTGCATATTACTTGTCCATCTACTGATTGAATCTCTCGTGCAGTAGGGTTGTAATGCTTTACATAAGCGATTACAAATTCAATGCTCTACGTTGAGATGGGAAATGAGGCTGCCTCAAGCAACTCGGATTGCTCAATATTTTGCAATGTGATGCCATCTACGCCTTCTAGCTTGTCTGTTGGCGTTTCAATTAGCACCTCTGGAGTGCTTATTGGAAACAGACAACTATTGCAAATGTTTCAGTAACTACTCCTTCGGATTATAGACAGGAAGATCCCTCTTTGTTGATGTTACGCGTAAAAAGTACAGTAAACTAAAGTTCCTATATTTTTTACTCAGTGGCAGAACACAAGGGTGCATAAACACAATGCGCCATAGCTAAGGTTTTCCTTGGTTTCTACAGATCTTAACTACGACTAAACTAGCTTTTAATCTATCCTATCTCCCCAAGATAAACAGAGCATGAGGGCATAGGAGTGGGAATGGATGGTTGGATTACTCGAATCGACTGTCTCACTAGAATGAGTCCAAGGCTCTGAACTCTTAGATCTATGTTGGAATAAGGCTTTATGCAAGCAAATACTCTTTATGGTAAAAAGGATCTCAAACTTGCCAAAGAGGAGGAACCCCTGTCTGAGGTATAGACTGGGAAACAACTCACTAGAAACAACAAAGTATGATGGCTTGGTTAATAGGATTCCTGAGGAGGTGATGACACTTGTCCAAAGTGTAGGATGAAAGACAACTCATAAACAACATCAAATGATAACTGTTAACAACAAAATATCCAAGGAGGAGGAACAACTGTCCAAGGAGGATATTGAAACAAGTAGTTATAAGAACAAGACGTTGAAATAACTCATATCTTTAGATCAAACTCCATATGCCTTTTGATTTCCTTCTTCAAGCTTTCACAACAAATTACAAAGAATTGGGACATGTAAGGGTACGAAATCATACACAATTGCTCATCAAACCAATTTAACTCTCATCCAAGAGTGAACAAATAAGCACTTTCAAACTTGTTGGCAACAATGGCGAAACAATTTTGCGTAGTAAATAAAGGTTAACAAAATAAGGAGCAAAGGCTCTTATTTATAGAACTCAAAGGAGTAGGAAACCCTAAAGTCTCCTTGAGTTAACAATCAGTTCTTGCCAATCAATCAACAAGATTTATTCCTATGTCTAAAAGTAGGTGAGCAAGCAGTTAATTGGAAATCTACTTCAGTTAACTGAAACTAAACAAACAGTCAATTGGAAGTCTACTTCAGTTGACTGAAACTAAACTAAAAGTGAACTTAAATTACAAAATGTGCCTCCAAAATAGAGATCCACAATTAGTGGAGATCTAAGATAGACATCCATAATTGGTGGGATCTGACATGCATGATCAGTGGGACATGGAGTTAACTTGGAATGAGGCATCAAGTTAACTCCTGTCAGCATTAATGCTATTTTGAAGGGTAGGACGTCCTAGGTGGGTGCTGTACACCTCACTACCTCCAGTCAACAGTTCTTCTAACTAGGTGTTGACTTCCTCTGCCTCTTGCAAACTGCTTTTGATATTCGATCTTCTTTGTAGCTATGTCATCCAACCTTGTTGACGTGGAATGCGGAAGGTAGTGTGGTAGTAACTGGTGGCGGCTCTGTGTTTGGAATGACTACCTTCTGCATTTGGCTATCCATTGAACGATGATGTCATTTACGCCTTTCAAGGCGTCCAACTTGACTACAGGCTTCACTTGATGCATTTCCGTGTCTAGTGTTTTCAGAAAGTCGTGAAGTAGTACCATTTTGGTCTTGATTTCAACTTGAGAGTACTGTATTCTGAAAGACTTGACTGTCAACTGTAAACACAGATGTGTTCAGATAACTTGTGAAAACCCCTAAAAATAGCCATTCGTCGAGAAGTATTCTCCCAGAAAAAATATGACACATGGGTATTGTTCATGCTTCAATGTTGAACAAACCTAGTTCATTCGATTTTCAAATCTGGGTTTTTTCGAAAAAACCCCTAAACATAGGGGCAACAAGTTTGTTGTTTTTGGAAAAATTCAAGAGATGGGTTTTGCTGATCATACCCAGTTGGTCATATCTGTGATTGCCCGCTGTTTTCTGGGACATGCAAGAAGATCTAAGACAAGAAAAGAGGAAAAAGACAAGAAGATGATTGGAAGTTATTGACTGTCTTTCTTGGAAAAATTATGCCTTTTGATGCAACCTCTGATAAATTGTCCTTCTGTGCAACTGATCTTCAAAAATATGAAGAACGATGAAAACCCCTCTGTTAGATCTTGAAAAGACGTCTTGGAGAGAAAATGGCTGTTCTTGAGCTCCAACCTGCAAAGACAAATGATGAATAATGATGTCCAAGCTTGATACATAGTGATTGATGTTGAAGCAATCAAGTTTAGACGCCAACTCATGATGGAGGAGTCTTTTTGCCTGATCTGGAGTTAACAACATTGATTTCAACCCATTAAGGGTCGTTTTAGACATAGAAAGGCTTCAAAATATCTTAACTTCAGTCAACTGAGCCTTACTTTGACTTTAGGTATCCCTTTGAAAATTTGAACACTTTTTCATTATTTTTTTGTGGTGAAATGCCTCCGTTCAATCCCTGATTCCGGTTGCTCCAATGATCTTGAGGTGTCGCAGATAGATCCATAGCTGAGGTGGAACATCACTGATGAAGTGTGCTTGTGAGCTGCAAAACTCAAAACCTAAGTTTGATGCTTTTGATTCAAGGGTGCCTTTTCCTAGCAGGGGTTCTTTTAGCTCCAGACTTAGTCAATTTCTTGATGTGTTCTTCAATCCCTCCAGTTTGACCCTCCGTCCTCTGATCTGAGATCATTGCTGATTGATAAGTCTAATGACCTTCCTAAAGCATGGGATGGATAACCAGTCCTATCTTGGAAAGGATGACTGGCTTCATGGATTGTGAAAGTTGGTTTAGGTGCCTCAAAAGCATGGGCACCTTTGGCCTCTTGACCAGTTATTTTCATGTTGTAAACTTTCAAGAACTACCCCAGCTTGATCTCTGTTGTTAGGTGTTTGATTTGTCTGTTGTCTTCGCTGACGGTGTCATTGTTGAGATTGATCAAAACAGAGGAGGTCATCTTGGAGGTTATTGAGCTTGCAGACTGCATCTGGTTGCCCAGAAAGCTTGGCGCCTATTTCTAGGAAGATGCATTTTTCTTGACACTTGTTCAATTTCTTTGTGTTCTTCATTTAACCTTCACCTTTGGTGTTTTCTACTTGATCTTTGCCTATGAATGCTTGATAGGACTTGTGAACGTGCAGTTGGATTGAGTGCGAAGTTGAAAGGATGCTGAGCAGATGCCTTGAAGAAAGCAGTTGTTGAGAACTTCAACAGGTGGATCCAAATGAAGGGCACCCCTAGCCAGCAAGGGCTCTTTTGCTTTGATGTTCATTAGTTACCCTCTGTTTCACATGCTCGGATGATCAACATCCGTCGTCGTTTGATGCGTCTCGTAGACTGGCGAGCAGGTTCGTTACAAAGTTGAGCTGACGCCGGAGAGATCACTTGAAGATAAGTTTGCTAAAAAACTGACATCTGGATAGTCTTATGCTTGGGCGCCCTTGGTCAACAGGGGCTATTTTTTCATGTTTTGATTGCCATTTTTGATGACTTTTGCTTTTAGCACCTTTTGCCTTTTCCTTCATTTGACGACGTTTGATGGATGTGTTGGATTTGCTTGACGATCCATCGTAAAGCTGGCAGAATCATGGAGGAGATGAATGTCTAGGCAAGACTTGATGATGCTTTGTGTAATGTCCCCATTTTTAGCAGCACTTCGGTGATTGATGGCCTATCCCCGGGATGTCGGCTTAATTAGGGTTTTCGACTGTTTGGCGGGTTCTCTTGAAGATTCAGGGTTTTGTTTGTTGGAGTTTGGGTGTTCGGATTCTGGATTCCTTCTGGGTTTTCAGAGAGCTTCGCAATGGTGGCACATGCATTGCATTCCGAGCAACTTTCCGAATTTACTATTTTTAGTAAATTCTATTTTTGGCAGTGGTCCAGTCAGCACCAGCTCAGTCAACTTTCCTCTTTTGGCAGTTCATTGGGTAATTCTGAATTTTGGCGTAAGGGGTTCATTTTGGAGGAATAAGTATTTTAAAGACAATAATGTTTTATTTTATAAAATAACCCCTTGTCCTAGTATTATGACTTTAAGTTGTTTTAAAGAAGGGGACCTTGAGGGGTATTGTCTCATGAAGGAAATATTTTATATTTCTAAAGTCAAAAAATATTACTTGGAGAAAAGGACGCCTTTTTATGAAGGAAAAGATTTTAAAATAAAGAAATATTAACTTCATGAAAGGGGGCGCCCAAATTGGAGGGAAAAGAAGATAGTTACAAAATTGAAAATTAGGGTTTCTTTCTAGAAGCTTCCGGAGGGTCCTCTCAAAATTATAAAAGGGAGCTTTGGGTCTTCATTTAGACATCTTATGACTTCTATATTGTTATGCTGCCGAAATGGTAACAGGATTGCTTCGAGGAATGAATGCCTCCTAGCCTTGGCTCGACTTCGTGCTTGAGAGATAGCACCTAGTGGAGAGGTTTGCTTGTTTGAGTGACATTTTGTAGTGAGGTTTGCATTTGTAGTTTGGGTTTACTTATGTAGTTCAGTTTATTGCATTTTATGTCATTTTCTGGAGTTGCTGATAACAGGGCTGAATCTATAGTTTCACTCATAAATCAAAAAATACAAAAAGAGTTGTTCTGGGTATTGTCTCATTGGTTTTCTCTGTTGGAAGTGACCCTTCATGAATATTTGCAGATTTTAATACGAAGTTTATGATTTTATAAAGCAAATTCGTCATTCCTTGTAGGGCGCCCTTTCTGGAGTGCTTTGGGATCCGTGCCATTAATTAATAGCCACTTTTAGCTGTCCTTTCTCATAACTAAACTAGGCGCCATCATTTTAAGAGTATTTTGCATCAGTTTTCATGTAATTTGAGTGAGAAATGAGTGAGTTGTGAGCTTTTCATTGAGTTTATGTATTGCTGGTTCTGTAATTCATGTTGCTGGTCTGTCAGATCAGACTTGAGAAAATTGCATATTAGCGAAGGACGGGTGTTAGGAATTCATTATTGACCTAGTGGATGACATCTTTACTATTGCAGCAACTTGTAGAGCTTAAATCCTTGATCTTGCAGGCATTCTACTTCTCATTGTAAGCTGAACAGTAGTACTGTCAGCATTTCTCTCAGTTTTGCTTATCATGTTTGTAATTGCCCACTGAATAAGTGGAAGAGGCTGGCTTGCCGCCTATTTACTTTGATTTGCATTGTAATATCTTACATCTCCGCCCTATGGTAGCTCCATTCCCACTCCGGGTTTGAAAGCACATTCTGGGTGTTGAGTTTATTTCGAAGTTGCATTTGTATTTCTTTAAATCTCCACCATATGGTCGCCTCATTCCATTCTAGTTTGGGTAGCACATACTTGGTGTTGAGTTACTTTCAGTTGCAGTTCTGATTTATTGTACTGACGATCCTCTTGCCATATGACAGCCTCTCTCTTGTTGAGATTGAGTGCGCATTCTTGGCAATGAGTTATATTGTAACTGCTGGTTTGATTTATCTAACCCTAATGGGTGCCTTCTGTATGTTGTTGTAATTGCATTCAAAAATCGGAAAAAATTTGGTCCGGTTCTTTACACTTTGACCTCTCGAACTCATGGGCGCCCCTAGTCAACAAGGGCTCTTTTGATCGCAGCTTCATCATTTCCTTTGAAAATCTTCATCTCTTCATGTTTCACGTTCGCCGTGCATCGTGATTGATTTATACATTGTTGTTGATGATGCGGATGCGTGTATCTTAGCAACCACATTCACCATGTTGCATGTATGGGTGTTGGAAAAATGACTAAGGCATTTGACTGCATAGCCTCCTCTTGGTAGTGAGGCGTGCATTCTCCAGACTTAGTCAATTTTCAACATTTTTCACTTTTGAAAATCCCCTCCGTCGCAGAGCATCTTTTTGAGCATTTTCGCCATGGTTTCTTCATTGAAGCTTTCGAGGCTTAGATTTCACCACCTGGTACTGGCCATTCTGCCATTAATGGCTGTGGAGATCCTAGCTTGCTTCCTAAAAAGTGAAAATAGACCCACCAGAGTAAAACATACTTTTTGATGATTTTGACTTGACCAATGTGATCGTGAAGTCAATTTATCGTATCAAAATCATTTTCAATCAATTCTGGAAAGGTCCTATTTTCAGGGGTTTCCCTAAAGACAGGGGTTTGAAACTCTAATTTTCAAATTTTTAGAAATTTGCAAGCATCTTCCTTGACACAAACCCACAAAAACCCTGTGTTTTGTTTGACCTAAAACATACTTTTTGACAATATTTTTACATGATCTAGATCATTTTAACAAAAATGTATCTTTGAAGCAAAAATTTATTTTGGGTACAACATTGTCCAAATCAATTTCCGGGTGTGCTGATGTAAATCGGTGTCAACTGTCTTTAGGAAATCATGAAGCAAGACCGATTTGGTCTTGAATTCAACTTGAGAGAATTGCATTCTGAAAATCTGGAAGAATGATTAGGCACATGACACTATTTGAACAACTTTTCTACAAAGGCTAAAAATAGCTTCGCCGAGGGGTAATTTTTACGAAATTTTTGGAGACATGGGTTTTGTTAGGAATATCTTTTGGAATGGACCTAGAACGTTAAATTTTCGAAAAAGTGATTTTTCCTTGGACATGCAACAACCCCTCAGAGGCAGAAGCTGCAGGAGCTTATTTTTCTCGGAAAATTTTGGCACATGGGTATTGTAGGCACCTTTGTGCTAAGCAAACCTAGTTTGTCAGTTTCTGAAAAATATGACTTTTTGTAGAAACCTTAAAAAATGGGGGCAACAGGGCAACTTTTCCGAAATTTTTTGGCATTTGGGTTTTGTGGCCAATTTTGTGCTGAATGTACCCAGAAGGTCAGATTTGTGAAAAAATGGAGTTTTGTTGTGCATGCAAGAAAACTTAAGACAGGAATAGAAGAAATTTGTGGGGAGAAGCTAGAAGTTATAAACTGTTGCCTTGGAAAATAACGCCTGGAGATGTGAATTCTAGAACAACGTCCTTCTGTGCAACCTAAACTTGGAACTACGAAGAACACTAAAAATGTCTTCCATTAGATCCTTAAAATGGCGTTGGAGAGAAAATATCTGTGTTTTAGCTCTTCAACCTGCAAAAAATAATGAATTATGACTCTCCTAGATGCTTGGTATATAGCATTTGGAACAAAGCAATCAGTTTGGGCGCCAAAACCTTGATTAAGGAGTCAATTTGTGTGATTGGGAATTAATTGAAAGAAACTCCATCAATTTTGGGACGCCTAGACATGAGAAAGTCTTCAAAAATATCTTAACTGGAGTTGACTTTTGGAATGTCACCTTGCTAGTGTTAGAATTTTTTTGAAGAATTTCAACTTTTGCTGTGTTGAACTACTTTTGTTTGATCTTGAATTCCGGTCGCTTGATTGATCCTAAGGCTTGGTTGACAAATTCACTACGGAGCTGGATCAACTTTGAAGAGACGTTACTGGAGGTTGCCAACCCTAAAAATGACTTCTGTTGGCTTGAATCCTTGGGCGCCTTTTCCTAGGAGGGTGCTTTTTCTTGCCAGACTTAGCCAATTTCTTGGATGATTTTCAATTTTTATAATTTGACCTCCCATGCTTTGATCTGTAGTTGAATCCATCGTGAAGCTGGAAGAACCCCGAAAAGGATGACTGATTGGGAAAGCTCTGAAAATTGATTTAGGAGGCTCAAATTCTTGGGCGCCCCTGGCTTACAGGGGTGCTTTTGTGCTTCTAAGACACAGTTTCCACTTTGTAACCCTCCACAAAATGCTCTAGTTGGGTCTTCATCACCGAATGGTAGGGGCGCTTTTGTGCTTCTAAGACACAATTTCCACTTTGTAACCCTTCACAAAATGCTCCAATTTGGTCTTCATCGCTGAATGTTTGATTGCTCCGTTGATTTTACTGATGGTCTCATTGCAGAGATTGATCAACTCTGAGGAGGTCTCCTAGGAAGTTGTGATGCACGAAAGCTGCATTTGGTGCACCAAAAAGTTGGGTGCCTTTTGCTAGAAGGGTGCATTTCCCTCTATACTTTTTTAATATTTCCAACTTGCCTTGACTTTCAACATTTTTGTGCTTGACCTTTGTTTGTGAGTGTTTGACAGGTCCCTTGAGTTGGCAACTAGATTCATCGCGAAGTTGGAAGGATTCTAAGTAGATGCCTTGGAGAAGACAGTTGCTAAAAACTTCATCTGGTTGCTTAAAGGTTGGGCGCCCTTGGCCTGCAGGGGTGTAGTTGCTCTGATGAACTTCAATCTATCTTTTGTTCCACGTGTTTGTTTGATCAACAACTATTGCCGTTTGATAGGTCTTGTGGACTGGTGAACAAATTTGTTGCAAAGTTGGGCTAAATTTGGAAAGATCATCTAGAGATAACCAATCCAAAAACTAACATTTGAGAGCTTTCTTTGGGTGCCCTTGGCTTACAGGGCTGCAATTTCCTTGATAGACTGCCATTTTCGATGACTCTTGCTTTCAACATCCGTTTGCCTTTGCCTTCGTTTGTCGGTGTTTGTTGAATTTGGTGAATTTGCTTGACGATCCATCAGAAAGCTAGCATAATTCTGAAGAAGACAACTGGTTTTGCAATTCTTAACAATTGTAGTTGGCCTCTTGAATTCATGGGCGCCCTTGGCCATCAGGGGCACTTTGGGCTCCAAAGTTGGTCATTTCTTGATGATTTTGACCTCCTCGCGATTTGCGTTCATCGTCTTGCTTGACTGGGTTGATCATTACTGTGGACGACATGACCGTGTTCACCGTTGTGATTGTTTTCATCACTTCACGTGCACGGGCATTGGAAAAGTTTGACCGAGGTGTTGACTGCAAAGGCATCTCCTTTGTAGCAAGGTGTGCATCTTCCAGACTTAGAATAGTTTTTAGCAAATTTCAACTTTTGAAATTCCCCTTCGTCGTGAAGCATCTTTTCAAGCATCTTTCGCCATAAAATCTTTTGTGCAGCGTTTGAAGCTTGGATCTTGATACCTGGTATTGGCCATTTGCCATTGTTGATGTAATTTCCCCATTTTGGGATTACCCTAAATCTGCCTTGATTTCTTGAAGATATCCTTTTATGATGGTCTAGTGTTTATATTGCATTGTTTTTCTCCTTTTCCTAATCAATCATAGGATAAAGACATTCATAAATTTATTCATTTTTCTATCAAATAATTACAATTACTTATAAGGCTCAATAATTGCTACAAGTATCTTTATTGTATAATCGTATATATATATATATATATATATGTAATTACATACAATAATGTCAATGGAGCATAACATATCAGCAATGTTATAAGATAACTAGTAGCATGCATGATTTATTATTCCCCATGCAATCAATAAAAAAAATAGATAACATTAAATAAATAGCATCATGTATGAATTACTATTAATTAGACTATTATTTAAATCCATGATGTATTTATCAACATCATTATTTAAATGTACTAACATTTATCTAACTTATTATTTAAATTCATAAAATACTTATCTCCTTATATTCATAAAATACTTATCTACTTTCCATCTGACTATCTTATAAATTTCAGATGATTTGCAGTCTATATTTTATCTCTTGTCCTTCTATACATATCTCATCCTTCCCCTTCTATACATATCTCATCCTTCCCCTTTTTATATCTTCACATTCAAATGAGAAGATGTATCTTTTTGAAAAGAGACATTCATTAGAAAGGACACAACCTTTTGAAATGATTGCTGCCTTTTGAAAACTAATTCCAAACCTTTCTAATTTCTATTTTATTGTTCTCTACACACTATTGATAGATCTCCTTTTTACATCTTCATTCCTTTACTCTTCTATCTTCTTCTTAAAATCTGATGTGTATTTAATATATCTTTTTTTCCTTTTTTTCTTCCCCACATCCCACAAACTTATTTTATATCCTTATACCTCCATGAAGAGAGGCATCTCTTTGAATAGAGATAACCCCACAAATGGACATGACCTTTAGTTAAACATTCCTTAATGATATCTCAAATTATATTCATTTTATTATTTTGTTTTGATGTGTAATATATTTTACTATTTAATTTTTAATTTATTTGTAATATTATTTATATTTATTATTTAAATATGTATATTTTAATATTTATAATATTATCTCTTAATAATTATTTTGATAATTATGATAGTATTTATATTAATGTATTTTATTTTGTATTGTCGATATATATTTATAATTACAATATTATCTTATCATGATTGTAATTATAAATATATTAAAACGATAATATTTTCTTTTATAATTTTAATATGTATTGTGTTATTCATTTTCACTTATTTGTATCTCAGAGTGTTCTACCAGTAAGTTTGGTAAGTGAGAACCAGCAGCTAGGCTTGAAGGATACCCTAAAACATTACATCTTGCCATGGAGACATTCACTTGTAGACAAACCCTTGCTTTAATCACCTTCCCTTGGTTTGCAACACATATTTCATCCCTTATAGAACTGGGCTTGCATCACTTGATGCCCTAAAACAACCTGGCACTCAACCAAAAAATTGGCTAAAGGACCAACTCTCAAAACATGCAACATACCTGCATATATAGCTTTATAGTTGTAGTTCAATTTTGAAGGCGTAGGAAGTAATTCACATCAACATTCATCCTCATGAGTCATTCTGTGCAGTCAAATATTTTGACTAGCACACAATGGCATAATAGATTGTACTATATGAGAAGGAAAATCCTTCTTTGTGTTGGCATTTAAATTTGCACCTCTGGAATGCGTATTTGAAATGGACAGCTATGCATAGTAAAACTGCTCTTCAAATTAGGAGGGGAAGCTCCCTCTTGCTGATGGTGTTGAAAGAAAATAAACTAAAAAACTAAGTTGCCTATCTTTTTGATCAGCTAGAGCACAAGGTTTATAAAACACAAACGTCGCAGCTGAGATTTTCTGATTTAAGAACTTCAACTACGACTAACTTAAGCTAAAGACGTTTCTAACTTCTCAAGTAATACGCAGAGCAAGAGAAACTAGAAATGAACAAGGTTGATTCTCTGACAAAGTGCTTCAATAAACTCTTTTCCAACAAACATCTACACACTTCAATGTAAGCTGAAATTAAGATCATAAAAGCATAACACAAATAACGGAAATATGAGACATTATACCAAGGCAAAGGAGGCTCATGATTTTATTTCTCAAACTTTTGGAACAAAGATTATCCTAACACATGCACGGAACAAGAACTTGCAGCTAAAGAGGCTTGCAAACTTGTTCTTACACAAAAGGGGCAGCGATTACAACAACTACTTGTTGGCTAAAAGAGACTCAACAATTCGCTATCATAAACACAAGTGAACTGACACTGAATAACAACTTGCTGGCTAAAAGAGACTCAACAATTTGCTATCACAATAACTGTTCTAAAAAACTAATGAGCAAAGGCTCTTATTTATAGGCAAGCAGAGGAGTAGGGAACCCTAAAATCTCCTTGCTTTCACATTCTAGGGCTTGCTCAGCAAGCAAGCTTTATTTCTAAATCTAGAAAGAAGATAACATCTAACACCTAAGAAAGCGGGAAAAGCAGGAAACGCCAACTATTACATTTATCTTCTTTCTCTTCTTCAAAGAATGGATAAGAATCGTTCCAAGAATAGAAAGAAAGCGGAAATAAAGCTTCTAGATGAAAATCTGTTTTAAATCTCAATCATATCCGCTAAAAAGTAGGAAACTCGATCCTGGTCAGGTGCATTGATACCATCTAAGGCAATATTCTGATTCTCTAAGATCTCCTTGCCTTCTGTGATCAAACTTAGAGAATCCTTTACTTCTTTAGTCGCTTTATGAGTTCTATTCTTGAAAAACATCGCTGCCCGAAAAGATGACTCATTAATTGATAACTTGGCGGCTTTGCAACTTTATGCTTCTGACTTTATGCTTCTGACTCTTCTCTTGATTTTCAACAGAAGAGTATTGCACAACTCTTTTCTGATACCTTTCCTTTTTCTTATATCACACCTCTTCGTGTTCTTCAGCTGAGATGATGCAGTTTTGATATAGTGCTGATTTGGTCTTAAACTCGAGGGGAGTGTACTCCATATTGAAAACCTTGAAGAATGGTTTTAGGCCTCAAAGCGGACCAGAATTTTTGGAAATTTTTGAGATATGGGTTTTGCTTAGAATTTCATTGCAAGACAACCCAGATCGTCCGTTTTTTAAAATTTTGAATTTTGACTAAAAAAACAGCAAACCCTAATTTATTCAATTTTTCACTGAAAAAGCTGGCACCTGGGTTTTGTTCATAATACAATTAGAAGTAGACCCAGTTGATCAGATTTGAAAAACACTGATGGCTGATCGAAAAAGCAGCCAACCCTAGAATTTTAAATTTTTCTTGAAAAAGCTGTGATATGGGTTTTCTTCAGAAGACTGTTTTGAGAGGGACCCAAATGATCCAAACTTGTAAACCCTGAGGACTTCACTGACATGCAAATAAAAAGCAATTGCTGCAACACGAGAAAATTTCTTGAAAGTTTTTCAGAAGAATGAGTTGAGTAGACCTAGAAGACTGAAAATTGACATCCTTGATCTTCTCCTTGAAAAATTTGATCTTCTGGATGGAAAAAGCATGAAAAAGCAAGGGTTTATATTGCTGGTCTGAAAATTATTCTTGAAAATCAGCAACCTTGAGCTCTTGAATCTTCAAAAGAAAAACTTTGTTTGCTGGTCCTCTTTGCCACCTGCAAGAAATTGTGAAGAATGAAGGACAAGAATGCCTTAAATAAGTTTGAGGATGAGAAAATCTACTTTCTTTTGCTTTCAATCCTTCAAACC
>VDFB02040205.1:0-13820 GCA_007258455.2 Sequoia sempervirens | reverse complement strand
ATTTGGTGCTTCATCTATTAAATAATTTACAAAAGAATACAATACCACTCATATTTAATATTGAGAAATTAAGCAAATTTTCCCCTTGATTACATTGCCATTATTTATTTAATTTTCATTACAATGTGAACTTATATTTCAATTATCTAACTATAAATAAATAATTTCACTCTACTCAATTCCCTAATTCACTTTCTAACATATTCAATTAATTACATAAATAGGGATGTTCTTTTACTATAACCACATGATAAATATAAGTATATATATTATTCACAAAATGCAAATTCTAATACAATATTTCAACTATAACTTAACAAGCATATATAAATATATTTATATTATAACCAGAATGTTGTTTTCAAAATAATGAATCAAACTTTAGTGTGGCAAGATATAAATAAATAAATAAATATATATATATATATACATACATATTAAATCGAATCCCAAGCATCAATATACTCATGAAAATAAAACGCATTACACTAACATCAAACTTCAAGGATAACCATTATAATCGGATTCCATCATATTACATATATGCAACAGTTACTAGCTTAATATGTTTTTATTGAATAACAGTCATAATGTATTTTCATTAGATATCAACCATAAACATCGAATACCTGACATAATGCAGAGAAGAATTCACACTTGCAACATCGAATACAACTATAACTATCGAATGAAAACTCCATACAAGAATAGAGTACAATCTACAAAATAGATTTTATCAAATTTTAACACATAGGCATGCTGAAGGCAATGAGAGGTGCACAAGGGGGAAGCTACAAGCTGAAATAGCTCTTGTTGCCAACAATAACCAAGAATAAGAACATTGAAATAAAATCAAAGTATACATATTACTAATGGGGAGAACGATGCAGCCATTATCAACTAGCGACTAGCTGCAAAAGCAACGACAACAGGGAGGTATAGAGGAGAGCCGCAGCAGTTCCTCATGGGCACAACGAGGAAGACTTCAAAAGGATTATGAGCTTGCAAAATAAGGAGAGATCAACTGGAGCAATAAAGTATTAATTTGATTCCAACATAATAGATGCTCATCAAACAAAACAAATGAAAGCCTTGGAATACCACCCATAGAGTTTAACTCGTGTAAAATCAACAAAAATAGTACCAACTAGTCAAGCATATGGCATATGATATGCAGCGGTATCAAATGCATATCGTAAACTTATAACCAATACTTATAAAGCAGAACATAGAATATTTACATTTATATATTCAGCGAAGGAGAGACGCACTCCAAACGATTCGACACCAAAACACCTACCTATATGCATCAAACCTTAAGCATTTTAAGAGCATCAAAACTCAAAACTTAGCAACAGTGAATTACCCATAACGAATACCATAGCACAACAGTCTCCTGGCAACAACAAAAGACAATAAAAGTAGGACAGGGCGCGCAAGTTGAAGACATTGGCTTGGCGAATGAAGGAAACCAGGTATTTCCAGATTCAAGACTTTTACCGAACTCTTGGTATATTCAAATTACCCACATAAGGCATGAGAAAAGAATACCAATGAAAATATAACGCCAACAATTGTCTACAGTGAATTATATGAGGTCGAACACTCAACGAATTGCATGCCAATTGAAATAGAACACTATAGGGACATCAAATGTCGCGTGAACCATATCAATGACAGTTAGCAAGAAAGCACATTCTAAACAGTTTGCTCTCACACATGGTGTTTCTAATCTGACTTCCAAGAAGAACAAACAGCGGACATAAAACCAACATGAACAATTTGAAAAAGAAGGCACAAAGGTAACAAGCCAGCAAGGAGACGAAGGCGATCGACCTTAACCAAATTTCATATCAAAAGAACAGGGAACACAACAATAGGTCAAAGAAACTTTAACACAAGGAGTAAGAAAATTGATGTTGATCATTGAGATTTATGGCTGAATGCATATTGCCAAATATTTTAGCCGACTACATGGTTAATTTCAACAACAGGGTGCCGAGAACGAATACCCGTGTGAGCTATGCTGATCTGTCTGACGATCCATAAAACAAACTATCGACACACTCCCACTATAGAGAATTATATTAGAAGACATTCAAATGAAATCTCTTAACTAACCCCCACATTGAATTAATTTGCATGCGTTAAAAGGCATGTAGTCCAAAGACTCCACTGTCGAGTGGGGAGACTATCTGATTACAAGAGTATATATGTATAAAGATTACTTAGGTGAATGTGATCTAAAGCAATGAAATGGGTTGAATCTCTTTCCTTATAAATACTCGGGGCCTATATTCTACAGGGTGAAGGAAGGCCATAGTTTTGACATGCAGAACCAGAACATTAAGATTGAAGGTCTAGTGCGAGGATGCTTAATATGCTACAAGTAGACACAATTTTCAGATGAAACACAAACATAAGAGGAACTCGGCCAGATTTAGACACCTGGATCCATTGATCGAGGCCAAAATTACAATGAATGATCTTAACCAAGATGCTACTTACAATAATGGAAAACCATTAAGAGAAATCGTAAGAAAAAGGTAGGAGAGAAAGATAACAGTTGCACAAAATGACCGAGCACCCCAAAAGAAGTTGTCACAAAGAAAGCAATGATTGTTGGTAGCACAAATCAGTTGGGTGAAAACCTCAGCAAGAATTTCACCCCTTACAAAAGGGTGCTATTAACTCCCAAAATTGGATTCAAGTAAACTAGGAATGAAATCAAACACAAAGTATACAGTGATTAACAATATCAAAGGGAAAAATTTCAGAGAGGGAGAAAGAGAGGCTATGGTAAACAACAGTTAATACAATTTCCTAATTATTTCAACAAGGAAATGTTTTGATTTCTTACAGCATAACATTCCAATTTTACTTCAAAATCAAATAGAGGTAAAATTACAAAAGGAAAAAGGAACCTGATTTACAGGATGATTGACCCAGCTGTAGATTTAATGTCAAATTCAGCTTCACATCTTGCAGTTCCAAGCTTCTCCAAGAATCCAACATATACTGCAAAGATCCAATTTCAAAACCTCGCAAAACCAGAGAAGAGTTTTTCCAGAACGAGAACTTTCACGGGCCAGATTATCAGGATTAGTTTCCCCCAAAATATGTCAAAAAGCCCCCCTAAAATTTTCAATTAAAAATAATATAAAAGATATTACCCAAAAGCTCATAAAAATCATAAATAAAGCAATTATATTTTTTTAAAAGCAAGTTTTTCATTTAGATCCGAGTTTTCATTCGTTCTCACCTCTTTTTCAAACTTTTATTTTTTTTTATTTTTCTATTTTCAATATTTTTTGTTTTAATTCCTGTTTTTACAACTTTACTTGTAAAGCATATTATCCAATTACTTTAAATAATTTATTCTAACAATTATCCTCAATAAAATAATTAATTAAATAATAAGCACTATTTAATATTTTAATTATAGTAACAAGCACCATGACTTTTAAAAAGATAAATAAAACATTTAAAAAATTTAAATACAATTTGATCTAATATTTTAATAAATAATATTACCCTTATTTAATTAATTCAATCACAACATATAAAATACCATTAAAAGCCCTTGTCCTATCTTTCTCTTCTGACTCCTTAGCCAACTACCTGCACATCTCAGGTGAGGAGGGTACTACACTTGTTACTTGCTCTGGAGCATGTACACATTCTCTATTCTCCTCCTTTATTTAGTGCTAGACTCTTGGTACGACACATGGACTTAATATTTCTTTTATTAATCATTTCTTCAATAATAATTCTCCTTGCATATTCAATTCTAAACTTTTGTCTAGTTTCAATCTATGAGGTGTATTATTAGATAAACTTTCTCTTAGAATCATATCCATATAATGGCTTATGTTTCTCACTAGTAGTAACCCTTTAGGTAGGTTATCAAAATAATATCACCATACTTTGTCAACAATTTAGAAATATTTGGATGCATCACTACATTAGCTTCTATGACCTTCTCCACCTATATCTAATTAGGAATAATAGAAAAATAAATCTTCTCTTTCTTAACATTATTCACAATGTGTTTACCATTTACCAACATTACTTTGGTAATAATATTTATTCTCTCTCATTCCTTCTTAAGGAGGAAAGTACATTTTTAACTCTATCCTTTATCAACATATACATGTTTTCACTATCATAATTTTCAATTAAAGTGCCACAGTCTACCCAAAAAAATATTACAAAAATTCATAGATATGAATCACACAAAACGTCATATTCATAAGCTTCAATCTTCAATTGAACAAGGCATTACTCACAAAATAATATGATCATTTTATCACTAATATACTTTATAAGGATTATGATGCTCTAATTTATTTAGGCCATTGGAGCATTAGGTTTTTTCCATACCATGATTTTGGTAGTTTTGATTTTGGGAAAACTTTTATGGTTTTCTTTCTGTGATTCTCTATGAGTTAGATGCATTGGATGGTAGAGTAATCATGTATTAGCTAATAATTAATTAATATTTAATTGATTATTAGCTTATTTATTTCATTTAATTAATCTCTAATTGATTATTAGCTTATTTATTTCATGCACTTAAGCTAAACTTAGAAGTGTTCTTTTTTTGTTGACTAGAGTGAGTTATTATTAGACCATTTTATCTCATCACACAAGATGACTACACTTGTCATGATTTAATCCCTTTATAATTTAGGTTTCATGTAAAGCACTCGCCCTCATTGTATTATATCTTGACCTCCATGAAAACTCTTGAGGTTCATTATGTAATTTTTTCTTGTTGAGGATATTATAGCAAATCATTATTTGCAACCCTAAAAAAAATAAAAAAATATATCTTCGTGGAAGGTGTTTTTGTTCATTGTTTGACCATGTGTCTTATGCTAATTCACAATTCTAACATGGTATCAAAGCATGGATTCAATAAACCCCTTCTCAATTTTTTGGGTTTTATTCAATTAGGGTTACAAGGCTTCAAATCTAGAATCTTCATTTTTTTGCAATTTTTGGAGTTGGGAAATTTTTTGGTGCATTTTAATGAAAAATGACCTCACCATTGCATTCAGGAGGCCTATTTGATAAATTTTAACTAAAAACTTGTCTAATTTTACCGTCGAGAGATTCTAAGGCAAAAAAATGTTGGAAGATCATAGGCCTCCCAACTACCTATCATACAACAGATTTTTCAAAAAAAAAAATGGGGGTTGATGCTTTATAAACGCTAGTGGTATAAATAACATTGTGGCCAATTATTAACACCGCTCAACCAATAATAATTCCTAGCATCACCCAAATCTTAACTGACAACTTTATTTTTCATCGGCCTAAACACTTTTCTAACCACCATTTTTTGCCTTCTTGATGCCTACATGCCCAATTTCTGGCAAGAATCTCTAGAACATTCTGACTAGTATGCAAAATATTTCATCGATATTTTTTGTAGGTGACCATTTTTTCCTTCGATGAAGGGAATATTTTTGGAATATTCTATTGACATTAGCATGACATCATGTTGACATCAGTGGTACGGATGCCAACAAGGCCCCCTCTAGCCCTCTAGCCCTAAAAGAGTCATTTTTTCTTTTGGGCATACGATATTGAAATTTGGCAAACGAGATATCGTCATAAATCTAGTTCCATGTACTTCCTAGTGATGTGGGTCTCATCACCATATTTTTGTTGGTACATTTTATTGCCTAGTTGTAAGTGTTGTTTTCACTCTCAAGCTGACAAATTTTTACTCATTTCTATATTTTTCAAAATTCTAGTAGCATTGGGACAATCTTTCAAAGCTCTTCACAACCATCCATGCACTTTTTCCAAATTTTTCTCTAGGTACATTTTATTTAGTTTTTTTGTGTTTTCACATTCTAAAAAATTACTTTGAGTTTTTAGCTTTTGTAAACTTCTTGTTTGCGTGAGATGACTTCTTTTTCCTATTTGGAAATTTTGAGAATTTTTGCATGCAATTTCTCTTTTGTAGATGCACTGAAATAAAGTGCCATTTTGGTGTTTTTTTTTTGGGATTTTGCACATCCTATTGTTCCTTTTGTACTCACGCTATGTTATAAAGTGTCATAGGTGAGTTGTGAGTGTCTTTATTTTTCTATCACACTTTTTCCAAGTGAGTGTTCCACAACAATAATGAATCCCAGTGATTCTTGCTTCATGCATGTGTTCCTTGTTTGCACACCCTTTTTATTTGCAGGTACTTTCAATTGCTCCTACATGCACTTCTTCGTGACACGGTTTTAAAAGGAAAGACAAGAAAAAAGGAAAATAAAATACTTTAATAGATAAAGATAGATCTAGTGCATATGCACATGCGCACACGCACACACACATATAAGAATTTTTAATATTTTTAATTGGTTATATTTAGCTAGGTGTGTGTATTCATCAATGTTGTCCTTTTCATTTCCCCTTTTTTTCCTTGTCACTACCTAGCCTTTCTTTTATTGTTGGCTCTTCCATGTCCTTAGGTCATCATGTCCCTTCATCTTCGATTGGTCATTCTCTAATTATCTCATTAGATCTAGGGATGTCCTCTTGGTTCTTCTTTACCTTTGTTTCCTTTCCTAAATTGGCTCTTTTTATTTTTATATCTATTTTGTGTTTCTCCTATTGTGTCCTCCTTCCTTTACATTCCCACCTTCCCCTTTCTTTGCTTTCTTGGATTGATTTTATTTTTTGCTTTGGACATTTTTCCCATCTTATCTGCTCTATCAGCTTGGCACCCTCTCCCTTCATCTATTTAGAGTATGTGGTCTACTACTATCTCTTAATTTCTCTCTTCTCTAACTATCTCATCCTAATATTAGATAGTTAAGTTTGATTTGAAACGTTGATGTAAAAGAAATTCACACAACCAAATCCAAAAGTCTATGATAAGTTGTTATTATGGACTGTGGAAACTTCATGTTTTTAATTGAAAAGAGTTTTTAGTGTCAATTAGATCCTTAGAAGATTTTTTAAGGAAATTCTCTTCCTTTGCTTTTGGTTTAGGGATGTCATTTTGTTTCAGTTAGACATTTGAAAGATTTTTTATGGAAGTTCTTTCCTATCACTCTTGGTTTAGAGATGTATTGGCTCAATTGAATGTTTGGAAGATTCCTAGAGGAAGTTCTCTACCTTCGCTCTTGGTTTAGGCATGTTATTTTCTCTCACTATCATAGACAAGTTAACTTAGTGACTAATTATTTGTGAATTGTGGAATTAACCAAGACCCAATTATTGCCAATAGGTTTAATTAATGAGGTTAATTTTGAGTAAAGGGCCTTTTCTAGTGGAATGTTGGAAAGCATCATGGAGACCCATAACAAGGGTCATCTTGAGGTGTCCAACAACTATTCCACCCGATGTTATGTGCTAACAAGAATCACAAAGCTTGAAGGAGTCCAGAAATCTTCACAACATACAATTTCCCTTCTTAAACATGTCAATGTAAGTGCCTCATGTGGATGCAATTGAGTGAGCTAGTGCAATTCAACTAGAGGAAGCAACTTGTTGGAGGGATGTGAACTGATGAATGAATGGATGAAGCATTTGTTGAAAACCTTTGTCCTTTGTGTTTTTTTTGTTGTCTTTAGCTTTGTTGGTGTGTCCTCTAGGAACCTAGTTTCTTTTTAAGCTCCCTATTTATTGGCATTTTGGTTTTGGTCTATTTTTTGTTGGTGTTTATAAGACTCTCCAATGTTGCCTATGAAAAGACCATTCAATTAAATCACTATAAAAAGATCTATATATACTATTTTTCTTAAATTCTCTTTATGCAAAAGCCCCTATAGATAGCCCTTAAAACACCTCTTAATATAGAACTTGTTTTACACTTACAATTACAATATTTAAGATAGAAGTTGGAAATCATGGATTCTAGATATTACTTGCAACAAGAGTGAATATAATTTCCCTTAAAGGCTATAAGCACTTTCCCTTCCTATGAACTAGCAATCACACCTTAGTGTGCAATGGGTACGCCAAAAAAGTGTGGAATGTCAATTAAGATAAATTTTGGTATATTTTTTGCATACATTTATGCAAAAGAGTGTTTATGCATACTACTTGGAACTAAAAGAGCCGTATCTAGTTGGAGGAACTTTTAGATAAGGGTTTAATTCATCTGAGTGTTTCACCTTGGGGAGCAACTATCATCTTCTTAAAGAAGAAGGATGGATCACTTAGATTGTGCATTGACTATCATCAATTGAACAAAGTAATGATAAATAATCGATATCCTTTACCCAGAATCGATGATTCTTTTGATCAAATCAAGGGATCTAATGTGTTCTCTAAGATTGATTTGAAATTAGGTTACCATCAGTTACGCATTGCTGAAGCAGACATTCATAAAACAACATTCTGAACTCACTATGGGCATGATGAATTCATAGTAGTACTATTTGGGTTAACGAATGTACCTTCAATATTCATGAGTTTGATGAATGATGTCTTTTGCACATACCTAGAGCATTTTTTCCTTGTGTTTCTCGATGATATTTTGATCTATTCGAGAAATATGAAGGAGCATGAAGAGCATCTGAGACAGGTATTGCAGTGCTTGAGGGAGAATCGATTGTACGCAAACCTAAAGAAGTGTGACTTCTTTCAAACTAAGGTGAAATACCTTGGTCATGTGATTTCTAGAAAGGATATTGTTGTGGATCCCTCAAAGATTCAAGCTATTGTTGATTGGCCCATGCCTACCAACATAGCTAAGGTTTGTAGTTTTATGGGACTTGCTGGATACTATAGACGGTTTGTTCAGGGGTTTTTTAGGATTGGGCACCCCATTACTTCTCTTCAGAGGAAAGGGAAGAAATTTGTTTGGATAGTGCAGTGTCAGTTGGATTTTCAGAAACTTAAGGAAAAGTTGACTAATGCACCTATATTAGTTTTTCCTGATCCTGCTAAGGATTTTGTTGTTTACACTGATGCATCCTTAGAGGGTTTAGGAGCAGTACTGATGCAAGAAGGGCGTGTGATCACTTATGAGTCTAGCTAACTCAAGGATCATGAACTAAATTATCCCACACATGATTTGGAGCTTGCCGCAGTGGTTCATTCATTAGTTTAATGGAGGAATTTCTTATTGGGTCACCACTTTGAACTTCATAGTGATCACCGTAGTTTGCAATATATTTTTACATGACCTAATTTGAATGCTAGATAGAGACGGTGGATGGAGTTCTTATGTGAATATGATTTTGAGGTGAAATATGTTCAAGGAAAAGAGAACGTAGTGGCTAACGCTCTCAGTTATCGACGACATGAGATTTCTGCTATTACTCTTGAAGTAGATTTAAGGAGCCAAATTATAGCAGCAATTGCTATAGATAGATTGTATCAGGAGGTAAAGACGGGGATTGAAGTAGGTAGACCTCTAGAGGGTAGATTTACAGGGTATACTCTTGAACCAGATGGTTTATTGCAAAATTTAGACCATATTTATGTACCATATTCAGAAGGTCTTCACACGTTGACTATGACTAAGGCACATCGAGCACCTTACTCATCTCATCTTGGTGTTAAGAAGATGCATGCAGATCTTCGATAGTTGTACTTTTGGCCCGGTATGAAACGTGATATCACTGATTTTGTATCGAGATGTCTTAAGTACCTAAGAGTTAAAGCTGAGCATCAACATCCCAAGTGTTGGATTATTACAGCCACATCTCATTCCTAAATGGAAATGGGATATTATATCAGTTGATTTCATTATTGGATTACCTATCTCGTCACATCGACATGATGTCATTATGGTTACTGTTGATAGGTTGACTAAGGTAGCACATTTTTCTCCAGTTCAATCATCTTATAATGCTTCATCTGTAGCTAGGATATTCATGGAGGATATTGTAAGGTTGCATGGAATTCCTTGTAGGATTATATCAGATACAAATCATGTATTTACATCAGCCCTATGGACTTCATTACAACATGCTCTAGGTACACAGTTGAACTTCAGTTCAACATATCATCCTGAAAATGATGGTCAAACAAAGAGATTCAATCAAATTCTTGAGGATATGCCTAGAATGTATGTAATGGACCAACAATCATGTTGGGAAGATTATCTATACTTAGTGGAATTTTCTTTTAATAATGGATATCAAAATTCTATTGGTATGCCCCCATTTCAGGCATTATATGGACGTCCTTGCCGGACTCCATTGAGTTGGGATCAACTTGAGGATAGAGTGTTACTTGGACCTGAGATGCTTTGAGACATGGAGCAACAGGTTGATCATATTAGAGAACATCTGATAGCAGAACAAGATAGACAAAAGAAGTATGCCGATGTGCATATAGTAGACCACCAGTTTTCAGTTGGTGATAGAGTATTTCTTCAAGTGTGACCGCGAAAGAGTCCAATCCATTGTGGAAAAGGCTCTAAGCTTATGCCTTGATTTGTTGGGCCATTTGAGATTCTAGAGAGGATTGGTCCTATGGTGTATCAACTCACCTTACCACCCAGTTTGTCACGTATTCATGATGTCTTTCATGTGTCAATTCTCAGACCTTATCATCCTGATATTTCTCATGTACTTGATTGGAATGCATTACAGGTAGAGGATGGGAAGCTAGCTTTGGAGCCCATGTGCATTCTTCAGCACCAGAGGCTCATTCTCAGGGGTTGAGACGTTGATTAGGTGAGTATCCAATGGGATCCTAGTCATGAGGCATTTGCTACTTGGGAGGATACAACACACATGAGGGAGCTTTATCCCCATCTGTTCATAGGCTTTCAGGAGTAAGCCTGATCCTAGGGGGGAGGATGTAGTACCTCTCCATTTTTCTTATGTTTAATGGCAGTATTTTTTACTTTGATAGATCTTGATAGCTTGTTTTGATGTATTTTATCACTGACTGTAGAGCGGTGGTGGATTTTTTTATGACGAGATGATACACTATTTGGTGGTGATTATTTCTGACATGCTTTATGTTAGCATAGATGTTTACTTGAGATGTTATTGCTATATATGTTCATGGTAGATTAATTGATATTTATTTTGTCAGTTCGATGTGATATTGTATTGGTGATGAGAATGGAGTTGCATCACTCTCTTGTGAGTGCCTTGTGATTTCTGTGATTTTCTCCTCACTATGTGTTTGAATCATGGATTATATATATGTATTCTATATATATGTTTGATTGTAGGATTGTAGGTACATGACACTGACTCCACCTAGTTTCACAGGTCTGAGCATGTCTAGGCTCAATGGTAATGTTGATTGGGAGATAGTAACGAGGTTTTTCCTAGTCTAGCCTCAAACCTAGTCACAGTATGTCATCAGTTTAGGTCTGGTATGTTTGGTTGTCATGTCTTTGCTTTCCTTGTTATTTGTTATGAAAGGTTTATTTTGTGAATTTAATGTTAGATAACTGTTCTTTATAATTTAGTGCTTATTTAAATTAATTTTAAATATTGTAGATAAAAGCTTCATATTTTATTTAATTAATTAAATTAGTTTATTGGTAAAATAATTTAGTCATTGTGATTAAAGTTATTTTGTTAAAAAAATAAATTAATTGATTCAATTACCTTTATTCAAAGAATAGATTAAATATTGTTTAATGCTTTTGTGTGAATGAGAATTTTAAATATGTATAAAAATTAAAAAAAATGAAATTAGTTTTTGAAATTTTAAATTCTATAAAATAGAATAATTCATTAAAATTGTTAAAAGAAAATATCTGTGAGTTTGCTAGAAGATATTTTTTGATTTGCCATGTGTGATAGTAAAATTAAATGCAAATTCTTGTTGAGGATTTTCTCATAGAGAATATTGCAAGAATTGGGAAAGGCAAGAAGGCTCTTCACAGAAAAGAAAAGGAACAGAGAATTGTTGGAAAAATATTGTGATTTTTGGGGTTTTATTTTTAAAATTTTGGAAGAAGATCTGGAATTATTTATGGTTCAGTGATTTGCATCCTTTTGAAAGTGGAGATTGGAAAAAGGGCTTTGGAAGTTGCACGCAGCAGGCAAAGCTTTTCTTCAACTGTCAATTCTTCAAACTACAGGTAAACAGGTTCTATGCTATTTAGTTAGTTGTATTGTGATTTGAAAAGATTGTCTGTATAAAGATTTAATTTTGTAGAAGTTTTGTTAAATTGGTAAAATTAAAATATTTCCTGTAGAATAATAGTTGATTGAAACTTTTGTACTTCTCGATAAATTTTTGTTGAAAATATTTCTGTAGAAAATTTGTTTCTATGTAAAATTTTGAAACAAAAAGCTATAGTAAAATCAAAGAGCAACAAAAAAGGTTTTTTTAAACAATAGAAATTTATCAAAAGGAAACAGAAGAAATCTCAGTAGATATATAAATGAAGTTCTCTGTTAAATTTGAGGAAATAGAAACCTCTGGGAAGAACTTTGCTAAATATTATTGTAGAAAAGATTTTGAGTAATTAGATTGTGAATGAAATCTTCTTTACAGAAATTGAAACCCTCTATCAAAAATGAGAAATTGAAACCTCTGTTTTGTTTATTTAAATTTTCGTGTAGAAAATTATTTATTAAAAAAAAATTGCTCTTCCCAGCAATCTTTCTAGTTTATTGTATATATATATATATAATATGCCTTTGAAATTGTGTAGAATGTTCATAAAAAATTTTATTTAAAAATTATAATAGCGAAATTGTCGTATAGGCGAAATTCGTTAGGCATTTTTTAAGAAAAAAATACTAAAATTTTAGGTAGGCACAGGGGGTTTTGCCCCCACAGCCGACCCCCACTAGGGAGGCGGTGTGGAGGGCAACGCCTAGTGCCGCCTTCACAGGCAGCGCATGGCACTGCCATCCACAGTCGCAGCCCTGTGGGGAGGGCTGTGAAGGCAGCCCTACCCACAGCCACAGCCATGGCTACAGCAAGGGGCTACAAATCTCTTTATAAATTGTAGTTTATTTTATTTTATTTGTATTTTATTTATATTTAATTTTTATATAATATATGTCATATATAAAATATATATTGTATTTATATTTATATAATTATTAAATATTAGGAAATTAGTAATTGTATTATTGTTATTGATAAATTATTAAAATAAAATAATTAAATAAATATTTAGGTATAAATATTTAAATGATTATTTTATTATGATGAGTGCAATAAGTGTATAGATTTGGAATTTAAATTGTAATGAAATATTTTAAATAGAGTACTTAATTGAAGTTTATTATGATGAGTTATTGTGAAATTAGAAATAAATAATTGTTTTAAAATCTTCATTAATTGATAGTGAAATTATATTTAAGATGATTGATTTCAAGTATGATGTTATCGATTTAATTGGATTTAGGAAATCCGAATTATAGATCATTTTATTACTTGAATTATTTTTAAGTTGTGATCTTTCTTGTGCATGTTTTTGGGCAATTTGAATAAATTGAGTTAGAATTTTTCTAGATAAGTTTCTTTAATGTGGGGAGTTGTTATATGTTTAAAATACAATCCTTTGAGTTAACTAGGGTAGTGCACATAGTTTTATTTGGATTAGATACCTGGTTCTATGAATGGGTTGTGATGTCTATTGTTATATTATTGTTTAATTTGATATTAGTTTATGTGCACCTTGTCTACCCTTAGTTAGAAAAATTAGTTACCTTGTGTTATTATTAGGGGAGTGGCTCTTTATGAGGGCTGGCACACAAAGTGGTGCTAGGGTAACTCATGTAGAGTTGGTTAATCAGTGAAAACTAAATCAACACATTAGGTAGTCTAAAACCTTTTGTAATGCCCCGCTGCGCAAACCACAAAGGAACTAATAAAGATGCAACAATTTTATTTTTTAAAAGAACATAAGATTGTATTTAAGT
>VDFB02040202.1:0-13116 GCA_007258455.2 Sequoia sempervirens | reverse complement strand
AATGTTGTGGGGGTGTTTGATGATGTTTCCATTGCTTGCGTGTTTGTCATTTGTGATGTCAACAATAAGTTTTGAGCGTTTGGCAAAATGTTTTGATTCATGGTTGGGATAGCGATTTGATTGATGCTTGGTAGGGGAGGCAACCCCAAGCCAAGGAGTGATGTGGATGATAATGATAGTGGTGGGATAGGTGGAAATGTGAGGGGGGTGAATCCTTGCGAGAGCGTTGTGGTGTTAAAAATGCCCCCTCGTCCGAATATGTCTCCCTCTTTTTGTGAATTCGTGAGAAGAGGTGTTTGTGATGCTCCATGAAATGATGTTGATGATAGGTCATAATGTAAATTGAGAGGAACATTTTGGTGTAATGAATTTTGGAGGGTGTTTTGTTCCACTGTGGTGTTTGCGTCCAAGTTTTGGTTATTCACAAGGGGATGTGATTGAAGTTCATTGAGAAATGTGTTTCCCTTGTTGACATTTGGTTGAGTTGGAGCAATCGATGTCATGATTTTTGGAATGTTTTGCGTGACGTTTTGGGATGGAAGTGTAGATGAAACGGGGATGGTGGATGAGATTGGTGGAAAAGATGTTCACCAGTAGTGCCTTGCTATCAAAACTGAAGGCAACTTGGCCCCTTGTTTTGCTAGTTCAAGCATGTACAACGAAGGGTTGAGTCTCATCATGATGTTGATGATTCTATGGTTGTCTGGATTTTGAAGCATTTTAGCTATTTCTTCGCGAGACATTCCAAAGGTGAGGTCTTCCCCTTGATTTTCTTCTTGTGGGTTTTGTGATGATGAGGGGACCAATGGATTGCTTGATTCTGCAAGATTCATTTCTGCGTTTGTTTGGCTAAGGTCACTTGAAGCGGGAGTTTCTTTGTGGGCTTCCATACTCTTCTTGTATTGAGATCTCTTTTGAACCATAAAACAAGGATCAATCTTCGGAAATATGGGAGATGAATCTCTTGATTCCTTGGATTTAATCTCTATTTTATGTCCCAAAGTGAAAGTTTTTAGGATGCCTTTTAGGATCAAACGTGATGATGATATGATGGTGATGTTTAAAGATGGATGTTATGGATGTTTTGACTTTTGATAGATCTTGAATGAAATACTAGGCTTTGGATTTTTGATTGGTTTGATGTTTTGGATTTTGAGACTTTGTCCTTGATCTTGATTTGGATTTTGTTTTGGATTTTGAACAAAAAGGAACCCTAAGATGTTTGATAATGATCTAAAGGATAGTTGTGTTCAAAGGATGATGATTTGGATATGTGTGAGGAGAAGGATGCATCTACCCACACCTACCCAAATAGGATGATTGTTTCACTAAGTATATGAGAAGGATTCATCTACATACACTAAGCTAGACAAGATGATTTGGATGACTTTGACTAAAGATATGCAAAAGGATGCATTCACACACTCCTAGCCAAAGGTGTTTTGATAAATGTTTTCAAGGACTTGATCTCAATGAGTTTGAATGATTGCTTGATTTTGTCATAAAGCCTAGCATTTCAAGGATGATTTCAAGGTTTTAATCAAAAGTTGATTTGTGAGATGGATGTTTGGATGTTTTGAAAGATGGATGAAAGAGGTTTGATTTTGTTTTGATCCCTAGATGAACCTAAAAAGACCACTTTGTATTTTTTCAAGACCTAGGTATTGAAGAGCATGCATATGCTTCCTAAAGACCTTTGTTTAACCAAGGAATGATTTGACCATTTTGGATTTCCAATCAATGATTTTTGCTTTTGGGATTTGGAGTCTTCAACACACATGAAAGTTCATTTTGCTTAGTCTTTGCTTAATGGATTTATTTTACCAAAAACACTCTCTTTGATTAAAGTTTCAAACTAAGATAAAAATACCAATGTCTTAATTTCTTTAAACCCCACAAGATATTATTTTATGTGAAATTGGACCAACTTTTAAGGCTAGCAAGGGTTTTCCTATTGTTTACTCAAGAAGACAAATTGAGATATAATCCAATGCTAGGAACCCTTACTTAACGTGAATCCAAGCAGGAAAGCAAGTAACATATGGATTAGAGTCAATGATATTTTGTCTTAAAGAGTGGGTTTGAAATTTTGAGAACCATGTTGAATGTTTTGTTTGCAAAATGTTTTCGAATACACACTTCAGAGCTAAACAAAGAATAATTACAAGCCCTATGGATGTGTGATAGACAATGTTTGTTGAAATCCTTAATTTTGGACAAGTCCGGCCTACGCCTTTACTTTTAGCGGATGGTTGATAAGTTGACCCCACTGCCTCCACCTACACTCCGACTTATAATGTTCAAGCATCAACACCTGGCGCGAAACCCCATGGCATATTTCCATCTCTACTAAAAGTCGTAGGGACTAGGGAAGCGCCTGCAGAACGACCGCTTCTTGCACACCAACAAACAGATTAGGATTTTGGCAAATTCTAACACATAGGTTCTAGTAAGGACTCTTCCGTCAGAGGGAGTTGACTCCAACGGCAAGAGTCCCCCTTTCGATCCATCTTTGTCGGAGAGCCAATCATAGATTTTCGCGCGAACCAAAATCCTCATTTATATCCCTTTGGGTTGGAAAATACTCTTTGGCTTTAGAGTGTTACCGGGTTGAGTCATCGCTGCGAGTACTTTTTCCCTGCTGCGTGCCTCCCCTCTAAGATAAACAAAAGCGCAGCAAAGACAACTGTGAATCCCTCGGGACGGGATCTTTGATGGCACAAAGAACTTATAGAACAATGCCAAAATGCCCCTACTCACACTCTCGCGACAAGATGTTCAATTTTAAGCCCAAAATGAAGTGTTTTTTAAAGCAATAAAATGTATTTGAGTGTTTCTCTTTGCACCCTAGCTCGCACGAAGCGCAAGGGGAGAGGATACGCACTCAAAAGACAATCACTCAAATCAAACACTTGTTCGTTTTATACCCTTCAAAGCAATTGTGAATTCGTTTTAAGCACCAAAATGAAGTGTGAGGATTGCTTGTTCAATTTTTAACCCAAAACTAAATCTAGTAAGTTTGTCCTAAGGTTCGTTTTAAGTCCTTTGCAATGAAAAGCAATTTGTTCGTTTTAGCCCCAATTGAAAACTAATGTTCTAAAACGAAAAGGAAAACAATTTCGTGAAGTGTTGATCAAACACTTAAAGTGTTAAAAAACACATTGTGTTTTCAAAGGAAAGAAAAAATCTTTCCCTCCTTTCGTTTTCGTTTTGTGAAGTAGTTTTGATCAAAGTGTTAAAAAAGACATTGTGTTTTCAAACAAAAATCCTCCTCCTCTTTTGCTTTGCACCTTTTCGCCTTCGTTGTTTGTACCTCCTTCGTTAGTCTTTGTTTCCCTTTTGTACCTTTCACCTTTCGCTTGTACCTTCGCTTGTACCTTCGTTTGCTTTTGTACCTATCAAACAAAAGATACTTATGTGAGGATCAAAATATTAAACTTATTTTGATGATTAACTTTAAATGATAACATGATTCCAATTGAATAGATCAATTAGTCACAAAGGATGAGTCCTTTAAAAGCATCATCACAAATTTCAAATTTTTAGCTATAGTCATAATGAAGAACATGATTTTATAATAAAAAGCTAATAATTTATATCAATGAATCACCTTAAAAGAACAAATCTTTCAAAAGTTGACTATCACGATAATAACAATGATTTGATAAATTTTGTAAGCTATGACACAAATGCATAAGTGTATGAGTTTAACAACCTTACTCAATACCTACTTATATTGCAGTGATGGAAACTTCTCATTTGGGAAACAAGCTTTCTTTCGAATAAATGCCAAAATTGATGAGTATAGATGATATTAAATGCATTTGTGACATTAAATGCATTCAAGATTCCAAGATACAACAGATTTTGACAGAAATTAAAGGCTCTAAGAATAACACTCTACCCATCAGAATGTAGATCAAGTGAACATCACATTAAACACTTTACCCAATCGTTATGATAAATACATAACGCCCAAATCATGATGCCTGGATTCATCTGCCTGAATTAAAGACACTATGTTGAATCTGTCATTTTCTACGCAAGGTGATGGATTGGACAGAGTTGATAAACAAGCATGATGGTCAATGAGAAGTAATGGCAGTGATAAATATGAATCTGTTCACATGATAGTAATAGCGTTCAATCAACTGTTAAGGAGCACTACTTCCAGTCATTATAATCGCCTCGCAGCAATAAAAGAAGATGATGACTTGTGACAAAATAAAGAAACTATGCCATTGTATGATGTAGCAAAAGAAAAGAATAGTTTTAAACTCTATGCTGTCAAAAGGAAACTGACAGGAGCAGAAAAGAAACAGCGCAGAACGTACAGATTTAAATTCTACACGTCAAAATGTTTAAAGAAAGAGACATGTGCCCGGTTTGTTTCTTCCCTATGCTACCTACCAAGAGTTTAAGGCGTATAGATTTAAACTTGAAATCTTAGAATTCTTTAAATAAAGTGTGCATGTGTTCCTATTACTGACCAAGCATTTAGAGTACGCTGACTCAGAGAAAATACAGTCCCATACAGCTGCGCAGTCTTGGTGAAAGTGCGGGTAAATTGGAAAGTTGGGTTTCTGTTTTAAACCTGTGATGTCAACTTCTCAATCCAAACAAAAAGCCATCTAAATAAAAATGCCACTTTGCAATTCAGCCTAAGAAGCTTGGGCGCGAAAAATAGACTGCTCAACAAATGTTTCAAAGAAATCCACTTCTCAAATGATGAATGAGAAAGAGAATAGCAACAGAGTTTTCTTTTTTTTTTTGTTTTTTTTTGTTTTTGCAGTGTTCATGGATGCACGACCACAAAGGATTAAATGATGACTTTAAAATTTCCAAAATACGGAATAAATAGCGCGTTCTTGAATACAACAGAATTAGAAGGCCTCGCAAGAAGAGAAAAGTTAGACAAGTCTCATTTATTACTAACACAGTGAATGATTATTGACACAGATATGCAGATCTAAGGAAAATGTAATAATGTTGTAACAGGTAACTATTCAAAACGTATCAAAACGTATCCTTGATATCTGCCTGCAGATGTACATAGATTTGTCACAACTTTCCATTAATTTATGAGAATTTATTCAAGCCATTTGCAAGCAACATTAAATAGATTAAAATAATGACAATTATATCTTTAACAAAGACTTCAAGCTTGCATTCATTCAACAATTACTTAATTAAAAGCACACACAAAATCTTATCTCTGCCCTCCTTCTAGCGCCAAATGTAGGCATCCCTTTAAATCTGCAAAAAACTAAACTCACATAGGGGTTAGCACTTTACAAATTTAACAAAATACCTCTATGAAATACCTTGTAAAATGTTTAAAACATGCAACAAAAAGATGAAAGCAAGCTACAAGCATCATGAAAACAATCACAAGTTACCTATTCCATAGTTGGATTGGTGTCACATGTGCTAGTGACCCTTTCCCAATCCTTGATCAAAGCTCAAATTGTGCAAATGCAAATGGAGATGGTGGAGTGATGATGAACAAGATCAAATCTCAAATGAAGAGAGTAACCTTGCATAATTGTGAAGATTGTGAAGGATTTGCTTGAGGATGATGCTTGTATTTAAAGATTTTCAAAATGTTGAATGTTGAAGAGGGACCAATGTGGGATCAAAATCAAGCCAATGAATTGAGGACACTTGTCATCATGTGATTAGTTAATGTGTGTGCAAGATTTGGGAAGAGTGCCCAAGAGGGGGAAATTTTGAATTCAAATTTGCAATAAATGCTGAGAGGGGGACAAGGAAAAACAGCAATAAATGCCCTGTTTGACTTGTCATGTTGAGGGAAAATGATTGTTTTAATAAATCAATAAAATTGATTTATTGTGCAAGTGGCTAGGTCTAGATAATGCAAGTGGGATGTGATTAGCATTAGATTAGGATTAGATGGTGATCATGCTGATTTAATGTTGATTAGGTGATTTGACTTTCAAGATTTTGATAATTGATTTATTGAAATTAGAAAATGATGGAATATGATTTAGGATTTGATTTAAATGGCTTTTTGATTTATTTAATTAAATGGATAATGCAGGATGAAGGTTGAATAATAAGGTTTATTTGATAAATGAATGGATGAAAATGCACTTGATTAATTGATGAATGGTCCTAATGCAATATCTAGTTCAATTGATAAATGATCCTGATCGAATTTTGCATGTCTGAGTCCCAAGAACAGTCAGTTGGCCCGATAGGTTGTTTGGAGATTACTTGAATGTTTTGGCAGTTGGGAGGGTGTATCTTGCATCTTTGCACTTTGTTTTCAGTAATACATAATTCAATAATTGCTTGCTACTTCATAGATTCGAGGGTTGTTCCCGTTTAGAGTTTTTCAAATTATTCAGAGTAGCATTGGGTTTTACATTTGCTTTAATCATGATTCCTTGAGTCAATCAGTGACTCTCATCCGGTTTCAGTAGTATACAGAAGAATATTTCCTTGCTTGCCTATATCAAGTTCTAGTGTTACTCTACAGAGTTCTTCCAGTGCTTCTTTGCAGCATGTTATCTCATTGTAAGGGGGTTTTGTCCCACTGGGTTTTTCCTTCTCTTACTTATTCTTGCATTTGTAAATGGGTACCTGATCAGGCCTAGTTGCCGGGACCCATCTTTGCTTTCATGCATCTTATTCTAGTGTTTTAGCTTCTTCCTAAGTTCATCTTAAGGGGGGGTGTTAGAGTAATAAGTTAGTATGCTTAATTAATTACATCACATTGATTAATTAATTAAGTCACTTATTCCTCTTTATTACTTAAGCTAAACTTAGGCACATTAATAATTAATTAATTATTAATTATTAAGTGTGCACACTAGGGTTTCATTTAGGGTTTCTTGATCTCCTTCATAAGGATTGATCTCTTTTGTAATCATCGATTCTCTTAATGCATTTTTACTGAGAGGTTTATAGAACATCTTTTTGGTTCTTCATATCTTTTGCATGTGATAGGTATCCATCTTGCATGTAGGTGATCTTGGATTCTAACAACAACAATGTTTGAGATTTGCAATCATGAAAATAATGTACTCAGTTGAATTGATTGAGCTCATTTAAACCTACTATTCACCTGTAGCTTTCAGAAATCATTTACTTGTTTGTTATGAGTGAATAGTCGGCTTGATGGCTCAATAAATGAACACTATTTTACTCTTTCAGTTGTATATTTCATTTCTTGATGAACATGATGATTGCATTCAGCCTCCCATTTGTAATGTGTATAAGGGGAGGCATGCGAGCTCTACCCTGTATCTTTCAAAGATAAGTGGGGGGACATGTAAGGCTTTGATTTTAAATTTTGATTTTGGAACATTAAAAATTGTTAAGTGGGGGGACATGTAAAGGCTTTTCTGAATTTTAAGTGCAAGTGAGGAGCATGTCGAGGAATTTAAAATTTTGAAAATGGATTAGATTGGAGGATGAGTCAATTTTAAATTAGAGTTAGGGGAACATGTCGAGAATTTAATATTAAAATGCATGGAGTGGGCGATAAGTCAGAATTTTAAATTCTGAGTGGGGAACATGTCAGAATTTAATATTCTAAAAATGCATGGATGGAGGATAAGTCAGAATTTTAAATTCTGAGTGGGGAACATGTGAGAATTTAATATTCTGAAAATGCATGGGTGGAGGATAAGTCAAAATTTTAAATTCTGAGTGGGGAACATGTCAGAATTTAATATTCTGAAAATGCATGGATGGAGAATAAGTCAGAATTTTAAATTCTGAGTGGGGAACATGTCAGAATTTAATATTCTGAAAATGCATGGGTGGAGGATAAGTTAGAATTTTAAATTCTGAGTGGGAAACATGTCAGAATTTAATATTTTGAAAATGCATGAGTGAGGAATATTCTTCCAAGATGCCATGTTGAAAGAAAATAGGGATTTTAATAAATCAAATAAATTGATTTATTTGTGCAAGTGGATGATTAGGTTAATTTAATCAAGATTAGATTAGCCTAATGATGATTTGACTTATTTGATTTAAATACTTGATTTATTTAAATCAGAAAAGGATGGAAAATGCATTTGGATTTAATTAAATGGATGTTTGATTTCTTTGATTGAAAGATTGATGATAATGTTTATTTAATTTTGAATGAATGACCTTAGGAGATGATATTACCTGATGAATGGATGAAGGTGAACCTAGTCGAATGCAAAATGTTAATTTTGCATGTCTAGAAGGAGGGCATAATATAGTTTTAGAAGAAACACATTCTTTGAATGCAAAGCCTTTTGTTTCTAAATAACATCAGATTAATTTTTGGACTGAAAAATCTACATTTGATATATTATGTGTTATGTATCGATTAATACAACAGATAAAAATGGAACATACTAGCGCTAGAAGGAGGGAAGAATACAGTTTTAGAAGAAACACACTCTTTGATTGCAAAGCCTTTTGTTTCTAAATAACATTAGATTAAAATTTGGACTAAAAAATCTACATATGATATATTATGTGTTATGTATCGATTAATGCAGCAGATAAAAATGTAAAGTCTTTGTTTACTATCCCAATATACTTCAAGCTTCAAGAGTTCATGATCTTTATGCAGCTTTTATTAGGAAGATGAATTCTCTATAAACTACAAACTTAAGGCACAATCACTCTTAATCTTTATATGTGAATCTTTGCAATAATGCATGTTTCTTGAGATGGGCTTTAAATTTTAATCAGTATACTAGACAGGGACTTTATTTCTCTACAAAAGAAAAAAAAAAGGGGGGGGAAGGGGGTCCCTGACTTCATTATTTCTATTTCTAACACCTACTGCACTTGCAACTTCTATTTTGTTTTTCTGTGCTATTTGAATTTGTGAATCCATGGAATTTGTTCTGACCTAACTTGTCGTAGATGAAAGAGATTCTGAATGAGTGTACAAAGTATGCAAGCAAAAAATTATATTAACTATTCGAGAGTGTGGTGCATGATAGCATGGGGTGTTTATTGAAGGAGTTGATCAAGTGCTTCCCAAACATTGTATTATCCACTGTTAAGAATAGTTGATCAAGCGATATCACTCCAGCTGCTGCTTTCTTTAGGGATCATTAATGTTAGAGGATTGCTTTCAAATTTGAAAATCATTAAATGGAAAAAGTAATGTGGCTAATGCACCTGGTCGTGTCTTCTCAACATAACTTTCAATGTTGATTTCACGATGTTTGTTGACTTCAAATCTTTCTTCAAGTATTGATAATGAAAATCGAAACCTTCCTTGTTAAGCCGTGTCCTTAGCTGGTGCAAAGGGTTCGTAATTTTCTGTTGAAATGTTCTAGCTCTGGCTACGTATATTTAATGTCACTTTATGACAGGTAATTCCTTTCCTTAGCATTAAAATACCCAAAACACCCACTATGGAAGGCGTTTCTCCTTCAGACTATACCATGATGTCTGGTTGTGATGAAGCTCGCAAGTAGGACAATGACCATGTTGGGATTCTTGCTGGAAGTTTGGATCGGAATAGATTTTTGGTCACAACAGTCTAAGAGTAAAGAAATAGCAGGAGTGGCAGTGGGTTATGTTGTTTTTATTCTTAGGAAGGGGAAAACCTTCATTTAATTGCTTCTACCAGTCTAAAGCTACTACGTGTGGTGCCTGTCACAATTAGAATCCTTTCACATTAAGTCAATGACTATTAATTATCCATTTCTTTTACCAGTTTTTTGGATAATTTTTATTTTATTTTAAAATAAACACCACTTTTCAAATTTTCTAAAACATTTTCACTGGGCAGGCGTATCTTTGACAATCCATCGGGCTTGTATGTTAGGTGTAATATTTGCTAGTGACAGGTATTAAATTCTTGAAATTGTGCTAAAATTCTGCAAGTTTCTCTGCTACCTAAGTGTATTGCTAAGTCTTAGGAGTGTTGGTTTCTAATTGAAAACCCTGTCAACGTCTTCTTTTGGCATGCCAGGTAAAGGCAGACATACTTTATAACGTGCCTGGTCTATACTACCACATTTTTTTAATATATGTGCATGCCATCCTATCCTTATGTGTCTTGTGAATGATCCTACCATATTTTAAATGCTTTGTTTTAAATACCTCACCAATGATACTTTGGCAAAATTTGACAGTTCGACTTGGCACCTACCAAAAGCGTGGTTTCATCAATTTTCCTTTTTGTTTAAAGTTTCATACTTGACAGTTGCATTTTCTTTAAAAGATTCAAAAGTCTTTCTACATAGTAGTAGCATTTGATTGTTTGAAATATATGGGTTTAAGGAAATTGGGTGCATTCTTTATGATGGGGTTATGAGCTTAATAACTTTGGCCAATATCAAGTGTGAAGAAAGTTGTCTCACAAGTATGATATCTTTTCAAAAAAGGAAAAACATGGTCAATTTATAAATGCTTTCTTATTATAATACTCATCCAAATCATTTTTTCTTTCAAATGGAAATATTGTTATTGTTTGGAGTTAAGGATCAAAGTGAATTTGATATTCTAAATCTCACTTGATTTTATTTTTTATGGAATAGGACAATGAGGTACAAAAGCAAAGAAAGGTACAAGTGAAGGAAAGCAAAGGAAAAGACTAACAAAGGACCACAAAGGGAAATGAAGAAGGTATAAAGGAGGTACAAACGAAGGAAAAGTGAAAGGAATAGGTACAAAAGCAAGCAAAGGTACAAAGGTGAAAGTCAAGAAAAGAAACAAAAGCGAGATTGGAGTTAAGGAATTGGGCATTGAATGTGAGATCCACAAAGCATTTTTCAATGCTTGGAGCTTTCGTTTTATGCTTTAATCATTGTTTTAGATTAACTCACTTGATTTTGGGTTTTAAAAAATGAACAAAGCTTTCAATTTTCAAAGGGCTTAAAATGAATCTTAGGACAAACTCACTAGATTTTGTTTGAGGTTAGGAATTGAACAATCAAAACTCACACTTCATCTTGGTGCTTAAAACAAACTCACAATTGCTTTGGAAGGATAAAATGAATGTGTTTTTGCTTTGTTTTGTGGTTACTTACTTAAACTAAAGTCATTGAAAATGACGTATGCACTTCTCTCGCGCTTCCAAGCGATCTTGAGAATAAAAAGGCCTTTTTGGGGATTTTGGTGTAAGATAAAGTGATCACCTCCACACTTCAATTTGGGCTTAAAATTGAACAACATATTGTGCGAGTGTGATTAAACATACGGAATGTGTTCTCCCTTTGTTTCTAAACAAAGGTCAATTGAACTATGATTGTGTTTTTTTGCTATTGTTTATCCTAGAGGGCCTGCCTTGGGAAAAAAGTACTCACCCAAGGGAACGACTCAACTGGTAACACTCTAAAGCCAAGAGTATTTCCAGCTGGGATATAAATGTGGGTATTGGAAGAAACGCCAGTATCATGCGGCTGATTCCGACAAGATGGATCCGAAAGGGGACTCTTGTCATATGGTTCAATCTCCACGTACAGAAAGTCCTTACTAGAACCCATGTGCTAGAATTTTCCAAAATCCTTAATCTATTTCTTGGTGCAAGAACGGTCATTCTAAAGCTACCCCACACTTTTACGGTCTTTAGTAGAAATGGAAAACATGCCATGGGAGTTTCATGGGTGTTGATGCTTGGTTTCCCTATATAAGTGAGTGTCATGGAGGGGAGCCAGTGGGGTCAAGCATCTAACCATTCACTAAAGATAAGCGTAGCTAGACTTGTCCACATGGGGATTCAACAAATATTGTCTTGCACATCCATAGGGTTCATACTTGTCTTGGTTTGAAAACACAGTGCTTTATTCGAAAACATTTTCCAAACAAACACTCAACATGATTCTCAAAATTTCAAATCCTTTAGGAGGCAAATATCATTGACCAAATTCTTGTTTTGTTTCTTTCCCTTGGGATTACATCCTTAGAGGTTCCTAAGCACTTGAATTTACATCTCAATTTTCCTACTAAAGTTAAACAATAGGAAACCCTTGCCTTAAATTCATCAAAGTTTCACATAATATACTTTGTGAAATGAGACAAAGTTGTGACATTGGACATTTATTTTGAAATCTAATCAAGAGTGTTTTTGTGGTAAAAATAATTCATTAAACAAAGGCTAAAAATAATTGGACCCCACACATGTGTCTTCAATGGTTTCACGCAAATTCAAGATCAAGAAACCAAAGGTGAAAGCCCTTAGTCTGATAGTCCGTCAAGAACGCCTTTCTATGTTATACGAAGTCTGACAAAGATTTCTTTTCAACTTTTACAAGAAGGCTTCAAGAAACAATCCTAGTCTATATTCATTCTATTACTGCCAAAACCCAAATCTTTTCAGAGAGTTTGAACATCTTGTTTAGAGAAAAGCTTGTTCTTCAATACCTAGATCTAGGCAGACAAAGTGTCTTTTTAGGTTCATCTTAGGATCAAATCAAATCAAAATCCTTTTTTCATCCATCCTTCAAAACATCAAAACAAACATCATCTCACAATCACCTTTTGAAAATCGTGAAATCATCCTTACTACTAGGCTTTTTGGAAAAATCAAAACCATCAAAATCATTGAGACTAAATCCTTGAAAAACATTTATCAAAATCAATTTTGGCTAGGTACATGTAGATGCATCCTTTTGCATATGCTTAGTCAAAATCACCTTGTTTAGCTTAGTATATGGAGATTAATCCTTCGTCATATGCTTAGTGAAACTATCATCTTGTTTGGATAGGTGTAGGTAGATGCATGCTTCTCCTTGCACATATTCAAATTATCATCATTTGAGCAAATCCATCCTTAGGTAATCATCCAAACATCTTAGGATCAATTTGCTCAAAATTCAAATCCAAATGAAACTCAAGGAAAAACTCCCAAATCAAAAAACAAATCAAAATCAAAATCTACAAGGCCTAAAAGCCTAGTGTCTCATTCAAGATTTATCAAAAGCCAAAAACATTCGTTTCATCCATTCCTAACATTGTCATCATAACCTTTGATCCTTAAATCATCCTAGATACTTTCTACTTTGGTGCATAAAATAAAGATCAATCCAAAGGAGTCAAGAGATTCATCTCCCATTCTTGAAAATTGATCCTTGTTTTATGGTTCAAACTAGATCCCAATACAAGAAGAGCATGGAAACCAACAAAGAAACACCTGCTTCA